>JAFFZH010015371.1:0-10458 GCA_018420115.1 Euura saliciscinereae | reverse complement strand
ATATGTGTGTACGAATATGAAAGGGAACACGATATATCTTCGATTCGAACGAGTAGAACCAATTTAGGATCGCTGGAGCGAGGAATTGAAGAGACGTAGGGTATACACCGGCGGAGCTAACAAAGCCATTCAAATGCAATTTGGTTAGATTCTTTCACCGGGTCATTGGATAGAAATCAATATGTTTCAGGTGGGTATATAGATTGACACGGGGTGGGGTGGGGTGGGTACGAATAGATACACGTGTACGCCATTATTGAAGATCGGGAGTCCAGTTCCCATCAGGATTTAATTAAATACTATTCTGACGTCTGTCGATTACAATTACTTTACTTATCGACTTATGAAAGGATGTATGGTTATTCTAGTTTGATAATTGAGATATCCTTTCATGCTCGAGAAATATCGAAACCAATCGCGTGTTCGAAATCTATATCTCATCCCCACAATACCGTTTTCATTGTAATTTTTTCCTGACTCAAATTCAGACGAATTAGTGGTTATTCAAGCATGTAATAAATAATGCTCTGAATCGATGGTGAAAGAAAATTATTTTTCAGAGTACTTTTTTATTTATAATTTATACAAGTTTTGCTACACTGTTGAAAATATCTTAAAATTTCTTACACAGACAGGAATGAAATGTGATCCATACAATTGAAAGCATAAAATTTTCATTTTTTCGTTGATTCTGCAATATTTTATGATCTGATTTAGCAATTATTATTGTAGCATGAGTGGAAACCCATTTTCATATGAAATTATCATGAATATTCATATCATATGAGTATTCAGCCGAAATTTCAAAACAAAATTAATTTTCGAAACTGTTATATGAATATTCAGATATTGAAAAAGTTGAGTTTTAACAAAAAATATATGTTAATTGCTTGACATACATTAATTTTTATGAAACTTGATAGAGACATTTTTAGCGGTGAACTTTTTCATTGATCGAGCTTTCCACCGGGGAAAAAAAATTCCCTGACCAGTGACCACCATTAAAATAGCCAGATTCGAGCAAGGAGTTAATTTATTGTTTTCATACTCTCTGCGAAAAATTTCATTAATTATCCAACTAATAATGAGATGATATTCGACGCAGTTGAATTATTTTCGCTAGCCCGAGTTTCGCGACCGAACAAAAGGAGGCAGGGGAGTAAACATTATTTGTCTAGAGCCAGCGGTGAAGGGTTCTATCAAAGCCTTTGCCTCGCAAATAGAGAGACTCGGCTTCAGAAACTCAATTTAGAAGTTTGCGAAGAGCGAGCGAACCTGGAAGAAACTCTGCCGATTGAGTTTTCTTCACTCTCGAAAACCCAGATCGCATTCCTCATTCGGGACGAATTTGATCTGACCTCTTTCATCGGGACCCTCGTACAAAACTCCGATAAATAGTGGACTATTTGATTCTTATTTTAATGAAATGTCATTTCGTCGAGTCTTTCGATCCAGCGGAGGAGCCATCAATTTCACCAAGCTTTCAGGGACTAATTAAATCGAGCACTCCGAATTAATACTTGGATGAGATTTTAAGTAATGTCAATTTCAGATAAATGAGCTACAGTCAAAGAGCAGCTCGGCTGGGAGACAAAAATTGAGGGTCAAGTATTCCTGCACTGTTTCTCTTAGGCCGCGCTCCAGTTCCCGACAAAAGTCTTCATCCCAGGTACTCGAGGAACAAGTTCGCTCGGCGAAAGGTATTCGCACGTTTTAACGTTCCCCACGGCCGGAAGTGAAACGAATTTGAATCAAAAAAGTTTCCCTCGCAGAACGGGTCGCGTCGCTATTTCCACCTTTTGGCATTCTGTGTCTAGAAGTAGAAGTGGAGGGCGTCGACGAGCGACTAGATTCCGGAGATATGCTCATTCCGCGTTTTCACATTCTTCCCGTTCTTCTTTTCTCTCCCCCGGCCAGTTTCAGGAAGATGTCTCTTTATTCTCAGCTGCACTTACACGCTGCGGTGCCGAGGATGCAGTTTTGTAGGTGCTGCACAAGGATAGGCAAAGTTTCACGGCCTAGATTCCAAAAATATCTGTTCACCGTACCGCGAGTAACAATGCCCCGACGCTGTCTGACGGACTATAAAACTTGGTAGGAAACCAAGGGCTGCCGAGGGCGGACTAAAACAAAAAAACAGGCCCTAACCTTTTGGTACCCTTTGTTCTATCTTTTGCTTTTAATCAAGCGACATGGTCGTGGTACAAAAGGCGGGCCATTTGAGCCGGTCGAATACGTTCTTCCCTCTTTCTTCAAAATTAAACATTTCTCTTCTTTGGTTCATTTGGAAACTCATACGATTCTCCATCGGGGCGTTTCGCGAAATTGAATTGGACCCACTGGATCACATCGTTTCTGAAACTTGTGTTTTTTCATCTTCCATTTAATCCAAAAAACTCTGAAATGGGTGTTTAAATATGGACAGTGGTCCTTCACGTTGACAATTTTTTGCAACCCGTTGGGCTCAACCAGAAACCGTATATTTCAGATCCCGAGGGGCGGAAGGAAACCTTTAAATCTTTCATGCGGTTCGAGTATCCTATTTCATGAATACCTGAAACGCTATATTCCTAAACCTTTTCTCCGTCTCTCTACAAAAAGGAATTTCAGGCCCTTCTTCGAATCCGGAAAGACGACAGAAGAGCGTAAGAATTTCGGAAGAAACTTTTTGGCCAATCAAATTAATCGGTCAGTAATAGCGATGATTCATCTCTCCGATCACTCCTGGTTCTCTAATTTGCGGCTCAATCGACTCAATCTCCACCGGCATTTTTTCTCCGCGAGCGGGATCGCCCAATCCCAATCAAATCAACCCGACACAAGATTCGTGCGAAGATATTGTGAAACGATCAAGTTACGTTAACTGTGATCTGTACGGCACAAAAAAGCCCCCAATTCCGGACACATGGTCCCCGGAGAACCCATTAAGCCTCGCCAACCTCCTTTGGCCGGGGGTCTGCGGACAATGAAAAAAGGAAACGGCGATTCGTCTCTCTTGACTCCCCCCTGCCCCCAAGATCCGAAACGATCAAGACCCTTGACGACTTGCCCCAGCGGTGTTGCAAAAATTTACTTTTTTTTATCTGCTACTAGGTGTGAAAAAAGTTTACACGATTTTTTGTTCTTCTAACACGTGCTCACGTTTATTTACAAGTCTGCTAAATTTGTCGCTGAAATTTAAGCCCCCTTTGTGTGGATAACTCTTGGAAATTGAAACCCGTCAGCGTTCGAAATCCTCTTCATCATTCCATAGAGAATAACAATAGAACACGTTTCTACGTTAATTTGCTGCGTAGCTTTTAATCAGCTCAATACTCGCCTGACTGATTCCTTTGATCGGTTGCCGTGACTACGTACATGGTCAGCTCATACGCGGATAAATCGACTCATTAACAACGATGAAAACGAGATCCTACTAATGTCTGAACGACAATAATCGTCAGTCTCTCGAGCGAAGTTATCACCGTGCAATTAGTTCGAGATTTGATAAAGTTTTTGCTCCACATGCTAGAGTCGGTTGGTACATAAGTTGGTTTGTTTCGATTCGAACCAATGAATGTCATGCCAATTTGGACCTGTGGTGTTTCCACGTTTCTAGGTTTCTGCAGGCGGTGAAGTTCAGCGCAGGGTGACGCCAGAAGCCCACACGCTGCTTTAAAAGCCCAGCTCGTTTTGATCACAGTGCGAGCGAATCCATCTCGAACCAAAATAACAGTTTAAAAATCGATATCATGTTTCACAGTTGCGATACAAGGGCCGATAAATTTTCAGCTTGCGGAGAGGCTGTAAAAGATAATTGATATTTATTGATACCCTTTCAATGCATGCTATAAAAAAGTCTATAGAATTTATAGTGCATTCAGTTCCGTCCGTGATGTGCAGCTCAGCGACGCAACGTTCAAATTAATGGTAGGTGTCACGGATTTGATACTTGGGTAAAAAAAAAAAACTGTGTCCAGCCGGCAGACTACCCACAAGAAATATATTCGTCGCAGACGGCTGGCCGTCTTTTTCCCTCTAAATACTGTTTAAAGTTTCGGAAAACATGTGACACAACAACATATATAGGAAAAAACTGACGGGATCGATTCTGCGGGACGCGGGACGGTAAATTGAGCGAACACTGGTCAGGGAAAAGTCAGGAAATTCGAAAAATGGTCAAGTAAGTCATGGGAAAGTCAGGAAATCCGTAAAATGGTCAGGGAAAAGTCAAGGAATTTTGTGGTGATACGCGAAAACAAGACGGAATAAAAGATCCTTAGCGCATTTTTTTCTTCCTCGCGCGGAAATTTTGATCAATGGAAATAGTAGGAAAACTTCTACAAATTATAAGTAAAAAAAGTATCCTCAAAAATAATTTTCTTTCACCATTGATTCAGAGAATTATTTATTAACATATTCGAATAACCATTAATTCGTCAGAATTTCAGTCAGGGAACTCTTCAACTCTTTATAGTAGCCACCATGTCCAAATTTTCGCCAAAAATATTGAAAATCATTAAAGTTATTCGATTTGATAAAAAGACTATTTCAGTTAATAAAAAATGTGACACGATTTCATCGAAAAAAATCCACAGAATTCTTGAAGACATTAGAATTCACATAAAAAAAAAAAAAAAAAAAAAAAAATAGAAAAAAAAAAAAAAAAAAAAAAAAAAAAAAAAAAAAAAAATTAATTGTAAATGTGAATAGCTCCTTCGATTTTCAACATGGTTAGCTGAATTTAGTGCTTGTGCTCAATATACAGAAACGGATTCAGAAAAAGTCTGCATCTCGTGGACGGTTCGATGGATGGAGCCTCTTGCCTTGGAAAAATCAAAAAACCCATTGAATCGTGATCGAGTAAAGGTAGAGGTTCAGGATTCTCGTAAGTCGGTTTCACCCTTTAAGGACGGCCAGACTACGATCGAAATTCCATCTTCCCGACGAATGGCCCTTTCGCAAACTCCCTCCGACTACTGGGGCAGCCCGGGCAACTCGGGCAACGCGCCGGTTAACGATCGGCTCGCTGCCGTCGGTCGTCAAATTCGTACGTTTTACAACCTGCGTTCCATTCCCTACATATACACACCCGCCGTAACCCACACCCTCTCACAAACCACGCATATACATACTCTGATGTAATTTGTGGCTCCATCCATGTATCACAAAATCATCAAAACTGAGGAGAACCGACATTTCCACCCGCAGCTCCATTTCGGTTTTTCGGATCAACGTTGCTAAAATAAAAAAAAAAAAATGAACGAACTCGCCCAAAGCTAATCTGAATTTTTTAGCGCAAACCCCTCTCGATTTCGATTTAGAATTTTTGATCTCTACTCTTTTCTGGCCTCTTTCACCTACATTACGTTGTAGCAGGACCCTCACCGTGGGGGTTGGTTGGTGGTAATAGTAATATATATGTACATATAATATACAGAGAACGTATGTCGTCGACCAAGGGTGCGTTGCGCGTGGAGGCGACGAGGGTAGTCGAAGAGGAGTAGGTATCGACCCGGAGCACCCCCGGCCAGGACTCGGTGTAGTATAGACACGGATTTTACCCTCCATGCTCGAATACGTTCCTGAGAACACATGGGCTCAGTATAGAGCCTCGAGTACAGATAGCCAAGGGTAACAATAGTCTTGTAATCTTATTCGATGATTTCGGGCTCGCCGATGATCACCGAGCTCCCGCTTGATTGCCAAGTTACTAACTATTTCGCATTGCGAAATATATTGGGGAGAAAGGTAACCCTGTTGTACCCTAATCGCGAGTAGTGGATGGTGGATGTTTAATGCTCGCGCATCAGCTAACCACTCGCACATCAAATTCATCGGGGTTACTATCAACCCAGTTTAATTACTGCGAATTATATCGTGTATATGATGTATAGATCGTACATTTACGTTGATGGAAGATCTACTATTCATTCCAGAAGCGATTGCAGGGCTCAATGCTCGTAGGACGAAATATTATCTTCGGTTGTTCCAGATTCGAAATTTGACATCTGTCTTGAACCTCAGATGTGAAATGTTCTTCTATAGAAATTTAGATCCTCTTTAGCGCCTAAAATTCGTAGATACCGGACTAAATACAGCATTTTAGGATTAAACGAGGATCTCACAAGGATCTCCGGATTCTCCAGAGTCAAATCTACTCAAAGTTGTACAGAACAGCACAAATTAGCACTTTGTCCGGTATCTACGAATTTTAGGTGCTAAATAGGATCTGAATTTCTATAGATAAATAGTTAGCAACCATGAGGTTCAAAACAGGCGTTGAATTTCAACTCGGGTTACCATGTAAAAAGTTTTTCAAAAATTACACTTCTCAGCCTGTTCAGTCAGGATCTGAAGAATCTCACGGATTTGTGATGAGGCTTTGGTCAGGAGAGCCAGTTGATTCCATAGTTACTTTACTTCTGCTATTTCTCTCCTTATATTTGATATCTGAATGCAAAAGTCTAGTTATGTGTAATTTGTGCACTTGATTATCAAAAACAAAAAAATTATTGAGAATTGTTTGAATAAGAACAGCTTGAAATGGTGACAACATCATTTGCAAATGACTCCACATTTCGTGTGACAACTTTGGAGCGGCTGGTCCGATTTGGCTTAAATTTTACATACAAAGTCTCGGCTATGTAAACTATTACTAGTAGGTACCGGCTAAACTAGAATATGCTGATTCCAGCTACTTTTATATAATCCTACAGCTGCTCAGACCGCTTTTTTTTTGCATAGTTTGGGCTTGACGGACCCTGGTTCAGTCCGAAACTACTATAGTGATATGAGCCTGTATGAAAATTGTTAGTGAAATCGGACAAGTGCTCTCAAAAGTACCTATTATGTAAAATGCGTTCAAAGTTCTCTAATGAACGCGATAGACATTGGGCTTCATCTGCCAGTACACCGCCTGTTTCAGTGGTCAGCGTTTCGCTAAAACCGCTACCGTTTCATCATTATAACGATTCTCAATATCGAATTCCCGTTAATATGGTCAGGAACTATGAGACTAGAAAACTACTCCGAAATATCTAATAATCCCTACTAAAAATGAGGCCTTACTAAAAATTCTGAGGCATCCGTACGGAAAAAAATCCGACAAGGTCCTCGGTTTGGTAAGCAATCCCTGATACTGAATTCCTGTCAAGGTTTCATGAAGCTGAAGCTAGGAGCCAAACATTTCAAAGTTCTTCTGAATAAAATCACGCGGTAAAGATTCATGTCTGTAATTTTACGAAGGTATTCCTTTACATGATATTCCACAAAATTCAAATTCTATGGCCTCATTGTCTCATTTTAATTGATCTTCATTTTCGTCGAGGCTTACGACCTTAGACCTCATCAGAATTTCTAGCATAGTCGTAAGACCCTGTTGTAGGAAACGATACTGATTAAAAATCCGGACTGGTTTTTTTTTTTAGGCCCTTAGGCAGAGTCTTTGAAGGATTTCTGTACAGGTAATTCCTCGACGAAAAAAAAACCTTCGATTAACAGGCAGTATATAGGCAGATAAGTCTGACTGGAAACATGAACCACACGACAGTCGCTCGTTAGCCCTCGAAAAGTTTTATTTTTGTCTCTATGTCCATAAATACCCGATTATAGACAGATATCGTTTATAATCCGTGGATAATCACGTTAACATTCACAGATAAAAAAAACGTACAACTAAAAATGTGACCCAAGACCGGAAGTCGGATTATATTCTCTCTTCCTGGCTTAATTGGTGGTCTCGTGCCATTCGAAGACAAAGTAATACGACTTTCGTAGCCAGCCAAGAGTCTGGGTAACCGTATCCTCTTCGTACGCATACAGTGAGCATAAAAGCTATGCCTACACTAGACCCTAGGCTGAGCCAGAGCGCATTGATCGCGTCGCGATGCCACGCCGTTGACTGCTGCCCGGATTCCATCGCTTTGAACACGAGATGAAGAATGCTTACTAGACCGTAGTGTAAACAGAGTGGTGAAAAATAATCGTACATACCATTTACCATGCTGACCTCGGTGCGAGGGTACAAAAGAAAAAAACGAAAAAAGAAAAGTTGAAAAAATTCTGCGGTGGAAGCCCACCGGCTGTTAGAAAACGGCTATTTGTCAGTTGTAATTAATTTCAAACTCGTTTCCCTCTTTCTTCTCTATTTTTAATACTCATTTTCATCCCCCCTCCACCCCCTTTTTCATTTCAAACTCGTTCCAGTTTTTCCGAGCAATCTACCCTTTTATTTGGTTCGAAGCTATGTACGTCGGTAGGGGTCAATTTATCTACGTACGGGCAATTTGTTGAGGGATGAGTGATGGAGATGGTTTTATTGTTTTCCTTTGACACCTTTGGTTTTTTTTAATCAAACAAATTACAATCAATTAATGTGAAACAAGTTTATGATCCTGGATCTATGGATATTGATTGGGTATAGAAAAGAAGCATGAAGGCTTCATGAAACTCGATTCCCTTCGATCGTTAGTCGAGTCAAAGTCACGACACGCTCTAAAAGAAGGGGGTTTGCGATGCTTTGATGAGAGTATCTCTTTTCCGTCAGCAAAATCTGCGAGCGGGGAGCCTGTTTCCCATTGTTGAATTATAATTTAAAAACAGAAAAAAATTCATGACCAAGGTTCTCCCGCGTGAGAAGGACGTGGAATGGCAGTCAGGTCACGCTCAGAGCTTTTGGTTACACGGTCCTAGGGAATTTACTCGCATGTGCTCAAAAACTCGGAGAGGGTACTTTTACGAAAATAAAAGAAAGTAATATTAAAAATGCTCTGTACGTTACCACAGCAGTCTCGCCCTTGTTCAATTTCTCTTTTTAGTCCGCAAAAGCAGTCTGAAGAGGACGAGAATCATGCTTATTCATTTTTGCTATACTACTCCAAAAGAATGCTGCCTAATTATACGCAGCGAAAAAAAGTCACAGCACACCTACAATTCCTATGAAAAATGCATGTTTTTTTTTTATTCTGCGTTTACACAGGGCGTCAATTTTCTAGAGAAATCTAAAAGTCCTTGAATTCTTAGCGAATTTAGAAAAAAAAATGAAAACATACTTTCAGAAAAATGAGCATTCAAAACTAATTCTGTTGAATTTATTCATAATCCCATACATGGAACAAATCATGAGAAAAATTGTGAAAATCGTGTGTCCAAAAACTATTCACAAATCTCAAAGTATAACTTTGATACACTTGGAAAAATTTCGAAATCGCCCAGAAAAACACAGAATTCTCAGGAAATTTTGAATCCCTGATTTTTGCTTATTGTGAAAGAAATCGTAAGGAATTCAGAAAGCAATTTCACACATTGAAATGTTCTCTGTCACGTGGTTTTTAGCCATTTCGTCTATGATTATTTTCCCCCTCCTCATGCCGAAACTCCAGTTTTCAAAATTCTCTGTGTTTGCTGTAAAAAAAATGTCAGAAAATTTCAACAGCATAATTTTTGGAGCTTCGAGTTTTCCGTTCACATATATTTTTATTGGTACATTCTAGTCTTCAATTTTTTCCCTTTCTGTATCAAGAAAATTTTGAGACTGGAATACGTAGAATCATTTTGGGTCGAAAACAATCGTTTTATTTGATCTGAATTATTCAGCCATCCGAGCTACTACGGAATCGAGCGTAGTTTCTATTTGCGAAAATGTTCATCCTCAAATTTATTATTCAATCGAACACCGTACATCCAACGTCTCGAACTTTATACGACGGACTATTTTTATAAAGGTAAATTGCCATCAAATATTAGCGAGACATTTGCTCAGGGAATTCGCGAACGACCCAACCTTATAACCCACGGTCTGGATCCTATCTGACTAACGGAAGGCATTTTCTTTATTACTTCGTCTCTCGGGTGTTCAAACTAAAATACCGTTTTCAACCCTTGGGTGAATGTCGAAGAAGCTATTGTAAGCAGAAAAGAATATTCATCGAACAATAATTCGACTGACAATGAGCAACTGATTTGAAAAAAAAATGTAAAAGCTTTCGAAATTTTTTTAGATTTGAGAAGTAATAATTAAGTACTTTCAGAGATTCCAAACGTCTTGACAAATTTCGAGGTTTGAAATGATTTTGAATGAATTCAAAGTTTTGAAGGATTTTCCACAAAATTGATTCTACTCATTTCTCGGTTTTGACCCATTTCTGTATATCCAGTAACATCCCTTTGAATGAGAGATAATAGGCGGTTAAAAATAGCGCAGGGATCGAGGGAAATAAAAGTTTGATCGATAACCACTGTTTGTTTTTCTAATTTCTTCAGCAATCGAAACGTAATACGATAACTATTCTTAATTACGCGGTACGGCCATAAGCCATTATGTACGCAGGACCTTGGAGGTTTTGCAAAAGCACAATCGCTACTTTAATAACGAGAACGACGCTGCCCTAGAGCAGAAAATGAGAAGATTATAAAAATGATGAGGCCGCGAAATAGTATATTATGCGGCATGCGCGTAAAGTGACTGTTTACAAGCGA
>JAFFZH010015370.1:88786-111812 GCA_018420115.1 Euura saliciscinereae | reverse complement strand
TGAATCAATTTCTGATGAACATTGAAGGATTTAATCGCGGAACGTCAAAGATAAAACACAATGAAGGGGGCGAATAGATCTAGAGGAGAGTTGAAGGGCTGAACAGGATGCAGTTTTGGGAGGCTCACTTAGTTTGTGAGGAGGTTCTGTCCACCCTCCATGACCTTTGACTAGAAGTATGTCTAGTCTCATGATTCGATCGACTCTGATGTTTCGAGACGGTTGTAAGCGTGGGGTGAAAATTCTGTCTCGGGTGTATTTCTGCCAAGAGTCATCACCATCCGTCCACGTCCGATTGAAAGACGCATACGAAAACAGGCATGAGCAGAGATTTATTTGACATTCTGTTTTTCGGGGTCAGAACCGTCTGCGACTGCAGGGTCTCCTGGTTTCCGGTGCATGCTGACGAGTGTAACCATCGTCAAGGGACGTAAAAAGGTCGGTTAGGGGTTGTAGGTAAAACTACGAAGAAAACTAGCTGGTGCTGGCTATACCGTCTGTGTATTCTCATTCTGTGCTTGGCACTACGTGCAGTGTCTCCGCGATGAAGGCGGGTCCTGGCGTCGCGATGGCGGAGGGCACGTGAACCCTGAGCGCATGCGAACTTCTCCTAACAGAGGATCGCGATTTTGCCCCCTCGTGCTGTTCGCGTTCATCAGTACGCTCCGAGATTCCGGCGCGGTGAGTTTCGTTGTCGTTTCGTGTGTTCAATTTATAGATGGATGTCGCCGATTCGATTCCTCGCAGCAGCCTCCGCTGTTCTCCTAACCTCCGCATCTATCGTGGAAGGTTAGTGCCGAGTTGAGTTAAGTGACGATCATTGGGAAGGATTGGCTTGACCCTTTCCTCATTTTCAACAAGTCTTCAAACGCTTCCCGCCCAATTTCGGAAAATTTCAAACCATCATTTCTCCGTGTCATGTCGTTATCTTTTTTTCTCGTTCAACGGGTATAACCCATACAAAAGTTTGCACATGTAGGTTGCGTTTGCGGGAAGGATACCGTCTTCCGAACAGAGGCTGAAAGGTTTTCGCGAATCTGCGCGTTATACCAATAGAATACATTCAGTGATTCTATGCCCGTGCCGCGGAACGAAAAGCTCTACGTGTTCGTGAATGAGAGTTTCGAAAAGTGTACGAATGCAGTGATTGCAAGAATTCTACGAACGGTAGTGGATAGATAGACAGAAAAAAAAAAAAGAAAAAAAATCAGGAGCTTCAGCAGAATGTGCATTGAGTCACCCCCATCCCCCACCCCCTCAGAGCAACGACAAGTTGCGAGTGGTTCCAAATCCGCAATAGTCCGGTTGAGCCGCACGGTGCTTGTACCCATAATTGACTGGTTCAATAGATTTCGGTCCGTATTGTTCGGCCCGCACCCCATTCAATGTTATACAGCGCAATGACGGAAAGCCATTAATATACAGATCACTGCGTCCTTCTCCATATCTGCATGATCGTCGGTTCAACCAACGACAATGATGTGATCCTTGTGTCAATGAGGCCGAGATTTCCGCGATCAATTGTGTGATTAGGGTGTTGGTTAAAGTTTAGAAAGTCGAAACGGTACACGGTTCGGACAAAGTTATGAAACTTTTAACCATTTGGGTCACGGGTCGACGATCATCTGTTGCCTGGTGGCGAAAATAAGAGAAAAAAAAGACCGTCTAAGTAACTGATCACCGCCTTTCGCAACGAACCCCCCTGAAATATTTTGTAGCAAATCTTCCATGAATCCCTCCGCGCTTCTTATTCTCATGAATCCCTAATTCTTTGTTTTTAAAAGCAGACTTTATGTCTTCGAGGGAGAATTTATTCCGGCGCGGCGCCGTGTACGTTTTATGGGTCCGACTGAAGTTGGGGTCAGGATATTGTTCCGAACCTGTTATCAATAAATTTAACCTCGTTGAGTTGAGTGGTGGAAGGAAGTTAAACGGTCACGAATCTAGGGCGTGCATTATTACCGTTTTTTGAGAGCTTCACGTTGGCCTGCGATATCGATTCCCCATATCCCGCGATCCGTCTCTTTTCATATAAATAAAAAACTCCACCCATAGAGCCAGTCCGTGGTTATCCGGTTCTTCGGGAGCAAACGTTGAATAAAGTAGCTGTGGTTACGATGAGATCTTTTCTCCGAATGCGTTCTACGTGCGCCAACGTAGACTCCATTACGTTTATTTCTATTTCGTACACGTCTCGAACCAACGTGTTCTTACCACCACTGCGTGCAAAGGGTTCCACATTCTCGGTGTAATCAATTTTTTACATTAAAGTGCACCGGTGATGATAAGGAAGTTGAACTTTTATGAAAACCATTGACACTGCCGAGTATTTCGACATTCACAAGTCATATTTACAGGTTCATTAACTTCAGAAAATTGTAAGGAAATCGGTGATACAGTACCTCTCGGAGTATTTGCACGACTTTTGCATGAGATAACGGTACATCGAGTTTGTAAGGTCCATTAAGTTTGCGCTTCAGTGTTTTGTAAATCCTGAAGTAACGTTATGACACTCACAGACACATTGATCCAAAGAACATTCGACGATGTTCGTACGTACGAAGCTTCAGCTTTAGACAGACGTTGCTTTTGTTTCCACGGGCGGTCTTCCGGTTCTGTATACTCTCATTCATATTCTGGCTTTTTCAAAAGATATATAACCGCCTTTCGTCGTCATCTTTTCTTTCTCGTTGTACGAGCTGCGGATTCAACATTTTCACCATCGTATATTCCCCTTTTATCACGCCGGTTAGAGTCGGCCATTATAGTTATGCTCCATAGTTTTGTCCTGCCCGAACCGCGCGGTTAACCTGAATAGAGTCTCGTTTTATAACACCGACAATTTTTCCTCGATTATAAAAAACTAGACACTCCTCGTTATTTTTTCGATTCATAAAAACGTTACAAACGAAATAAGAGGCATCAACGTGTCAAAAACGTTTTTGTCCACCCCGTCCCGTTTCAACCGACATTAACACGACCTGGATTACCTTTGATCAGGCACAACCGTCCGGCTCAATTGGGCATGTGGTTCGTATCCACCCGGGGCGTGTGTCTAATCCCATAATCCGCAAATTGGAATTTATAAATATTATTGTTTACTTGTTTTCTTGTTTCGGGGATCTAGCATCTGTATAAATGAGACGGAAGAATGGAGTTAGTTTATGGAAATGAGTATATAATCTTGGAACAAGGTCGAGGAAGCGTCCTTGCAGAGGTAAAGTTCCGTCGGTAAGAAAGGAAACAAAGAGACATAGGGGGGGTAGGAGAACAAGGCGCGGCGCGTCTTGTCGCCAAGTACAACGACTTGTATTATTGTATTTCCTCGGAGCCGTAGAACTGGGAATGACTGGAGATCACCATCTCCGAAAGTTCTCTCCCTCGAAATGTGAGATCGTAGGGCGTGTCATGGAAATGGAAAGGGGTCTGTCGCTCTCTCCCAGAAGAGACGTCATCTATACGAAACTGAATAAACGATTCGCGAACACGATAAATTTTCATCGGCATCAAGGAATATATTATTTATTTTATAAATGAAAATGTCTGTACACCGTTTCATCGAAATTACTTATCTCGATATTGTTGTTGTTGTTGTTGTTGTTGTTGTTGTAGCGAGAAGAATACCATTACATTTTATGACACGACCATTACCGATATAGAGAAAATAAAACGAAAAGGCGAGACAGACGGGAAATAAAAGTCATTCATTTTATCGTGACGCTAAATATCAATCGCGTTTCTATTGTCTCAACACATTTTATACCAAAATTCGCAATATTGCCCCCCACTTATCATTTTTATTCTAATGAGCATTCTGAATATTCATTTGATGTAATGAGGCCCCCGGTTGATCCGCACAGGAGGTAATTTGGCCACGGCACGACATAGTATCGACCGTTCCACGATGGTACACCGAGTTTTGCGGAAACTTTATCAATTATCCTGACTCTGTTGTTTTATAGGTACTCCGACATGGATTGTCGGAAATATTGCATCCAATTTCCAGATGCACCTAATACTGGGTTGCATTATAGGTCTGCTTGCAGGCGAACATTCGTCGAATTGAGTACTGTCACAGAGCGTGGAGGCGTATCGCAAATAGCAATATGCCCATTCGTTTCAAAAAGATCCTGCTCAAGGCAAAAGAGAAGCCGGTACTGATGCCAGCAGTGCCGTTTCTTCGCTCTTTTATTTTCCAATATCACGGTTCGCTTTGCAACATTCCAAAAGATAGACGAAATTGTTGAGCACTGCATAGAAACTAGAGAGACAAAACTGGAGGATTTATGCGAATTGAAAACCGTGAGGTGATTGACGGATCTGAATGGTAAATTCATTGAATATAAGAAGTCAGGTGTGGAATGTGATTTTTATTTATATCGCTACTATAAAGTCAAACGCTTCGGAGGTTTTCCTCGAGAGAAAGAAACGTAAAGATCCGATGGAAATGAAAGTTTACGATTTTTTCGAAAGATTTCAGTAATGCCGACGGCGCGTTATACGACCGAGAAATTGGAGTGAAAATTAGAGCTTCCGTATTAAGGATGGCTTTTTCAAAGCACTTCATTACTTCTCTCTTCCAGAAAGATCCTCACGCCCTTTCGTCCCTCAAAAGAGGGTTCTCGGATGCTTAGCCACAGATTCTGGTAATTTAGTCCCAACGGGGAGGAAAAAAAAGGACCAAATGACATTCCCTCAAATCCCCACATTCAACATCCTTCCTCCATCCACCAATCAAAATACAATCATTAAAACCATCCCCGCAATCACCTCCAAATTTTAACGACAGCCCACAGTCTCTCATTAGTCATCGCTGACTACTACCTTCGGTAAAGTACTTCGTGTGTATTTGGTGGAACGTCGGATGAACACTTGAAAACGTATGCCAGCAAACTTCACTGCACACAAAGACTGCGACTGTTTGCCTTGAAACGTTAGCCAGAGCGTTCCAAAAGGGAAGAGAATCTTCCATCATGGATGAGTGTTAGATTTCCGATCAGTGATGGTTTGGAGGTTGAAATACTTTCATCCGCGTCTAGGCAAGGTTGTCTTGTGTAACACAGAAACGAATGACCCGGGGGGTTGACGTACTTCTGGATGGCCAGCACTTCGCACTTATACAAGAAGTGAGTGCTTCAAAAGCCGTGCGAAGAGCTCGTTAGTGCGATACGAAACTGTACTGAGTATTAGGTGCTGGAACCTTGCCTAGAACAGCGTGAAGACTCGAAAGTCTACTTCTTCAAGATTTGCTGAAAACTGGATTCACATGTTGCAAAAAAAAAGAAAAACTGCGAGGAAATCTATGGTCCACTTCGCAGTAGTGAAGACGAACGTTCCGTATTTGTTTTCCAGAGACACTCCGTACACTCGATCTTCGTACGCCATCTTAGTCTGTGTAGTGTAAATGGTTAAATATATTTTCTAATGTACACAGAGCACGTAGTAGAATGTACAGAGGCGGGTGGATGGTAAGGTATGTTGTACGCTCCGGTAGCTCTCGCCTATATGTTAATCTCTTTTTGTTTTGGTACCGCGGACAAATGCAACTAACGTATCGAACTTCCGTCCTGGTTAATTTATAGCTGAGGGATTAGGGGAATAAAGTAGGTAGAGAAGGAAGGAAGGAAGGGAGCGGGCGAATGAGGGAGGAGCGGAAAATGGCAATTCTGCACTGCGGGCAACTACCACCCACTTGCCCTCTGGCCTCTGGTGAAACGGTTAAAAGGTGACCGTCTACCGCGGTAAAATATCACTACTACCCTTTCCGCCACCCCACAGTCGGGAAAGAAATTGTCGACCGACCCCTCTCTACGTCCAGGAGTTGACAAAAACAAGGCTAATAATGTTGCGACGGACCCAGTGTCGTTTGTTTGCTGCAGGACTCGTTCGAATCGTTGCCTTTGGAAGACAAACACTTAGGTGGACCATTGACCACTCCTGAATCGCGCGATACTATATAACATTGTCCCCCTACTATACGGACTTATGGTATATATAAATTCTCCTAACGAGTCCACTGATTATTTTCGCATACACACACAAACTCCTGAAGCGCCCCTTTTATGATCAGACGCGAACCCTGCACAGCGGAAGAACGTTTGATCAGCATGACATCGAACGGTGACAAGTAATTGTATTTTTCGACTTCCCGTTTCTCTGTTTTCAGAGGAAGAGAAATTGTGATAAAATTTGCGAATCTGAAGTGAATTTTGCAAAATTTTAATTTGACACATTCGATATGCTGCTGCTGCTGCAAAAAAACTGAGAACATTTGGGTTCCGATGAAAATTGGTACTCGAAGGTTTTTTGAGTCACTGATAATCACGAGTCTGAAGTCATATTTGCGAAATTCAAAATGGCGGATCCAATTTGCTGGGAGAAAAACTAAAAACATTCAAAATCCTACGAAAATTGGTACTTTAAGGTTTTTCGAACCGCTGATCAAGAATCTGAGGTCAGATTTTCAAAATTCAATTCAATAATAGCTGGAAACAAAATAAATACCTACCCTCTCGACCTTCTTTGCACAGAGCGTTGATTCTCTTCCAAATCAAAACAACGAAACATCACGTACGCTCGATTAATCCACGTCGAATCGCGGTAGCTTCGCCCGAGGAGTGGGGGACACTCTGCATAGCTGCACGCTCTATAGCTGCACGGATTCTCACGGGCATATTGAGTGCTCCCCACTCCCGACCCTTAAGTAAGTGTACGGGAATCACGAGCCGCTTTACGATTGGTTGGAAACCAGCTCAGCTATTTTTGAGGATTTGACTCCCCCCGCAGTACGAAGGACGTGCAGTTACGGAGAGTCTGTTTTAATAGGTTAGGGTTGATCTTTACGTGATTACTGGTTTACCTCGAAACTAAAGCGAGACGTTTCGAATTTCGAGCTGAAATTTTAGTACAACTTTTTGTGTAGTTGTGTCACTAAACTTCTAAAATTGGAATAATTATTTTATAGCAATAATCGAATGTACTAGAATTTTTTTGTTGATTTCAAAATTCGAATGTCGTGAGATTTCTCATACAGAATTTTGAACGTCGATACTTTGGCATAAAAAAAATTATATTGTGTTGTAGTTTTTGTTGAAATTTGCAGAACGTCGTGGAAACTATATGAATTTCGCTCTTGCATAGATATACATCAATATTATCAGGCTCGCCGCGGATCCAAGCCCGAAGTTCAAGGGCTGGCCCGTCAAGTGCCAAGCTTTTTTTTTATCCGACGTTCGACATTTTGAAGCAATCTTTTTTTATATTCTATTTCGCTTCTAAATGTTAGATGTCTGCCACGAAGCGTCGAAAATATTAGTGTCAGTCGAACAGGAAACTAATGGCAATAATTTTGTTTTCCCTTTTTGACGAATGAAGAAATTATCTTACAATCAATTTTGGCCACGCTACTTCAAAGCGGAAAGAATTTTTTCAGTGCTGCGGATGAAAACTTCAATCAGATTTTCAATCACAGAAACAAAAATACTGAAATTTGAAAGTATGAAAAAGGTTGAAAGTATAGTTTAATCGGAAGCGGTTTTAAACATTTTCAGCATTAAAAAAAAATAGCAAATGTAAAAAAAAAAAAGAAGAATTTCAACCCCCTCGAGAAGAATGTGAATGGCGCTGCAGTAACGTGTTAAAAAAAAAGTGCATAGGAATTCACGCTCTTCTATTATTAATACTTGATTTTCCTCGATTATTCGATTGCAATTTTGAATATATGACAGAATCACATGAATGAAATTATTATCAAATATTATAGAATCTGTACATAGAATGTTTGTAGTCAGAAAATTAATAAGCAGCTCATGTTAATAGCGGGATTGATAAATCACATCGAAACTAGTGCAGAAAGAGATAACTCGATTAGATGGCTTCAACAACTGATACAGTTTTTTCCGCACGCCGTGCGTAAAGTTCGATTTTACGCACGCATCGGACTTTACGTGCGTTTGTGATGAAAAATTTTGTTCGATACATGTGCGAAAGTTGTTTTTCCTTTCGCACTTGTATCGAAATGTACTATTCTCACTGGAGCAAACAGGCTCCCAATACCTTTCTCCATTTGTAATCTCGAACTGATCAAATTTCTCTCGATTTTCAATCAATCGGATCATATTATTGACTCGAGTAACTGGAACTCGCAACAATGCTGAAGACAGTGTTCATTATCAGACTGGAAAATGAAACACCTGGCTTTGACGCACTAGAAAGAGATGAGCCAAAAAGCAACCCTGCAAAAAGAAAAAATGTCGTCTTTTGGCATTTGTTTCCCATAGCCAAACTTCAACGTGTCCCAGAAGCGTTGAAATGAAGTTACGATGTAAAAATTGCCTCCAACAAAACCACGTTCTTCGCTGCTGATGGTTTATGGCTGATCTAACGAGGATCAGAAAATGGTCTGGAGATTCTTTTTTCTTCCGTCTGAGACAGTACTGATAGCAGGTTTCACGCGGACTAGCATACCTGTAGAGGTAGACCGTAAATACTTGATCAAAAGTAGCTAAGAATCAGGGAAATAGGTCGTTAACAGGGTATTGATTCGTTCCCAGCTATCGCTAACGTACGTCTGGCGTTGTAAAGTTAATCCCACTCGTTGAGAGCGATAACGGGGAGAGAAGCAGAAGCAGCACTTGGAAATTTGACCGTGATAGCGGTTGAAACGTTTATAGGATTTATGATAATGCGCGTGATTCGAATAGGGCTTTACCCGATTCCGCAGCATCGAGGCGCAAGTTGTCTTGGAACCGCGTTAAGTCTGAGGGACGATTTACAGGGTTGGTCGGTTCGAGGGTCGCAGGCCCTAGGCCTCAACCTTCGGGAAGGATCCTCCGCAGGCCCTTGCATTATGGCCATCCTCCTCGTGCTCGTCCCCACCCTCTTCGACCTCCTCCTCCTCCTCCTCCTCCTCCTCCTTCGCGTTCTCCTTCTGCTTGCCGCCGTGTCTAACCGGTGAAATACACCCCCGCAACGTGCTACATGCAACGACCAGACTCTGCTAATTAATGCTAATTACCTCAACTAATAAATAACTGCACGAATAAGCATATCTGTTCGTAACTAACGGGGTTAACCACCACGTAACCCCGACTGGATCAGCTCCACGTCCCGTTACACGGAGCCTGTACACACAGTGGCACATGAGCACATCCATATCATTATCTAGAGTATAGATTGTAGTCGATCGGCAATCGTCACGAGCTGAGCTCAACAAATTTTCGATATACACAAAGCGGAGTGTAGCTTTGATATGAAAATTTCATTTTTCTTTCAGTATACATATTTTATAGTCTGATGGGATCAAAGGATGTAGGATAAGGGGATCGAATATGAACCGTGTTAAACCATACGAAAATTATTGATAAAAATTCACGGACTTTTGTTGATTCAGAATATTTTTTTATTATACATATATGTATATAAAGTATACAATGCACGTGTTGAGCCACATATTCGCATTATTGATCATACAAGTTTTCGTCGACATGTATTGTAATGCTACTGCGGAACGTGATTGCGACCATACATCATGTTGTGTGATATATCATCGATGTAATGTAGGCATTACATGATAAATAATATTGAATAATCGTTTCACAAAAAAAAAAAACTTTCTACACTACCATACACGGTCAGATATTAACCTAGCCTAACCTAACTTTTTGTTGCTCAAAAAATTATTCTCGTCGGCAAATTGAGTACTTCGGGACGAGATAAAAATCGGAAAAAAATCAACCATGATAAAGATGACGAGAGTATTCATTTTTAATAATAATAATGCCCGAAAGTTATCAATAAATTGTTTAAACAAAACATTGTTTAACAAATTCTCTGGTAACGTTATTATTTTTCATCTCAAATAAATGCCCTAATTTTTCTGAACACACGTGCATTTTTTAAGAATTTTGTCACTATCTTGAAATTTCCGTTTTCGAAAATTTGTAGAGGCTGTATTTACGAAACTATTTGTTCCACGCTCCGGAAACTTAGGAATTGTAATCTACGTCGTTTTTACAAAAACATATCAAAAATTCAGCATTTTTTTCCATTTTTCAAAATTTTGAAATTTTCGAAAACGGAAATTTCAAAATAGTGACAAAATTCTTAAAAAATTCACGTGTATCCAGAAAAATTGTGGAATTCATTAGAGATGAAAAAAAATAACGGTACCACAAAATTTGTTAAAAAATGTTTTGTTTAAACAATTTATTGATAACTTTCGGGCATTATTATCATTCAAAGTTAATACTTTGATCGTCTTGATTGTGGTTGATTTGTTTCCGATTTTTATCTCATCCCCAAGTACCTAATATTGTCGACGAGAAAACCTAATCTGACGTGACCTGACCTGTCCTGATTTTTATTCATTCTTTGGTACTTTTTAAAGAAAGCCGAACCTGTGTTTATTAGCGATGTGTGTGTGTGTGTCGTAATGTTTGGATTTGAGCCGAGGTTTGTAAAGAAACGTTGAAAGCTAACTGGAGCGCTTGAGCTCTTGGGATGACACTTAGCTAAGCACCAAACTACCTACTTGACACCTGAACTACCTCTTCCGAGCTCTTTCCGTCCCGTACCTTAACCCCCGCTGTCTGCTACCGCCCAACGGCGTCAAAGGTAACAACTATTACCCCAGCACCTTGTTGCGAACTTATAGTCACAAAGTAAAACGATACAAAGGTACTACATATATTGCCTTATCAACAAAGTGTGATGTACGAAGAGGACGGGAAATGAATGATCGCTCAGGCATACTCGACGCTTAGATTATCTTTTTTCACGGATTTGCGGAACTATACCGACGCCAACGTGTCCGATTGGGTCCCCTGGGGTCTTTTATTGATCATTTTTACGAGCTAATGGGATTTTTCCAACGTGTCAAGTCGAATTAAGCCCAGGATTAGGTTGTAAAAAAGTTGAAAAACGGACGTAATAACAGAAGCGGAGTCCAGGAACAAGCTTGTAAATTCATCCAAAGCCACGCTTACGACTTTGTCGTGGGGAATAAAAAATCATCATCTTTTTTTTTTACACAGATTGTACGAAAAATGCACGAAAATTGAAATTTTGTTTCTTTGAACATTCTACATTTTTTTTTGCGAATTCTCTTTGGCTTGATACCCGAAGCCTTCTGCAAATTTCAACTGCTACCATTTTTTTGTACTGCTGAAGTTATCGAATCTCTCGAAAAATTGTACCGATTTGGCAATTTTGTCGAGGTCTAACTTTGCTCACTTTGATAAAAACTACCCCATATACATGCGGGGATTATATCGAAGTGCGGATACGTTTGTATCCGCAGTATGAAATAACGGGGTTGTTGGCCCGGCCACCACGCGTTGGCGTCGCGACGGAACCGAAAGCTAATAGGCAATAAGTTACGACGCGTCTAGACTATGCCGTGTGGCATAACCACCCCGGATATGTACGAGCATAGCACACAGTGGTAAAATTCAATTCCACCCCTGCGACGTCGCATTGCGTCGTAGTGCGTGATCGACGAAGTCGAAGACCTGAAATTTGTTGAAAGTCAGACGTTTATTGGACGACCATATATACGCTTAATGGCGAAGATACATATTTTTTATCATCGTCATTATCATTATTTGCAATATAACAGCGACCTTGCGACCTACTTGGGGATGCAATATCCCAGGAGGGCTAAATTCTCGCCACATAAAGTTCACTGCTTCAACGCCCCGAATGAATTTTACATTTTATCCGTTTTCCCGACACCAGTTATTACTTTTACAAGTGGAAAATAGAATTATTGCCGGCGACTTGACAACTTATTTCCATTTTTTCTTTCTTTCTCTAGCCGTAAAAACCGCTTTTTACGCCTCACTGGTATAATAGCCGGCCAGAAGGGTTGTTTTCGCGATTTTGCACAAACTTTAATCTATGGATACTCCGTCAACGACAGAAGTTGGATCGAGGGGGGAGGCATGAATTAATCCATTCGCCTATTCTCCCCAATCGACGATTTCGATCTTCCACCGTATACTAAAACAAAGTGAAATTGCTTCTGCTAGCAAATTAGCAGATCTTCCTTCAAAGTGTTATTAGAACTGTCAGAAACATCAAACGGCCTTCATACCCCCGAGTCCTCGACCCTCTTTAGGAGAAAACGTCTCCATTACTTTTGGATAAATTGCATTCCCAAGTAACGATCTCTTATTGTCGTCAAGTTTTACGTCACATTCTAACAAGAACGTGGCTCAGGTGGCAGCGAAATCCTCGATCCCCTTCAAAATGTCAATTATTTGTACAACCAGACATATTTCAGTGAAATCGTGTTATCACAAAGTGGGGGGGTCCTAATTTTCTTCCCCTACTTCCCCTAATTAGCGCGTTACTAGTCTTGCGGTAATTGGAAGATTAAAATAAAATAAAACGAAAGTGAGCGGACATCCGGTCATTTTGTGGTCCGAGGAAATCCGAGGCAAGATAAAGACGTCGAGATAACGAGAAAGATACTCGAACGGATGCAAACCAGTTGGGATAGGGGATGCAAGACCGCGGCATTAATCCAGGACACAGGACGTGGCTAAGGGGTCCTTGGTCCGCGGAAGGATAACGCGTCCCCGATAAAACTAAGCCGGGTGCGCAACGGAGGCATAAAAAGACCCGGCGTCGCCTGGCCGTGTCACCAAATTGCTGAAATATTTTGCCACTGGAAAACTGGACCGCTTGACCGCGGCCGAAGGACAACGATAAACCCGACGGGCTAAAGAATGTCTGCTGGGTCGTTCGCGAGGAAACTCTCTCTCTCTTTCGTATACCGTGATTATTGAAATTTACTATGCCTATATCGTGGCCCAAAAAAGGGACGTGGATGCCAAAGAATTTATCCTCGGACGCCCAAACATCAGGCTGTAAGCGGTCCAAGTGGAATTTGTGTTTTACATTAAAAATTCACTCATTTTTTTTAATCTAATTTTTTGAAATCTGACCTCGAATTCGTGATCAGTGACCCAAAAGACTCACAGGTACTAATTTTCATCGAAATTCGATGGTCCATTTTCTGTATATACAAGTACGAACGTAAACTCGCACTATAATCGTTTCTACTTTATTTTGGGGAATTTTGGTAACTGAATAATTCGAAAGCTGCTGGACCGATTAGATCGAGAATCTCATTGGTAAAAAGTTCAGTAAAGCCGCGTTGAATAAGCCAAAATTGACCAAAATCTGGTCACTCGTTCACGAGATATTGATCATGACAACTCCCAAATCTCTCTGAAAACAGGAATGAAAAGTTAAAAAGTAAAGTTCACGAAATGCTCAAATTTTTTACACAAAACTGACGCAATACTTGAGTGAATTTTCCGCAAAAGTTACACGGTCAGGAATTGGACCGTCTCAAAACGGGAACTGGACCCTGCAAAATCATAATTAGGCCCGTCTCTTTATCTTCCATTGCCCGAAAATATTGCCAATTAGCGATTCAATAAACTCAGCTCCTAATTACGCGAAGGTCTGGTTACATTGGCTCGTGCATTATAATGGCTTGACAATGTAGCGCTTCACCGGGCATCGATCAAGCCGCGATAACCGCAGAGAAATGTTTCAAGCACCCATCGCATTAGCGATCAGGTGGGGTTGATTAATCAGGTACCCGGCAAACAGGGTGCCGGGTGCCGGATCGCTTCATTAGGTCTCTCATTTTTATTTTTTTTTATTTTTTTCATTCGTCCCTCACCGGACGATGAAAAATGGGGGAAGCAAAAGGAAAAAAAAAGAGTTTCGAGAGTAACTAATCGCATTAGAGACCCGGTATCCAGTTGAAATTGTCATCCCTTAGCCCCAGAGACACCTCTCTCCAGAAACACGTGCATAATGAATAAGCTACGCTTCGGGGCTTACGAAAGTTCGGGTCTCATCGATTCGATGGGGAAACTCTCTATTCGCAGTGTGTGCTATGGCGATAGGGAGTCTAGGAGTCTCGTAGAATAGGGAGACGTGACGGCATCGGGGTCACCCTCGTTGGCACCGCGGCTTACAGCGAAATTATTATACAGTCTATATATACTAGGTTTGGTACAGCATTCATGGCTATATAGGGTGTGGTCCGAACTTTTAGCCGCTTAGTACGCACGTATGACGATAGAGGATTACGTGGAATTATTTGAACGAGAAACAACAGAAAACAAGCGGGTTTGGGCTGACTATGAGCCAGCCTCCGAACTTCCCGTTATTTATTGTGTTCTCAGCGATTTTGAAATTTGTAAATCTGACCTCAGATTCTTGATCAGCGGTTAAAAAAAACCTTCGAGTATACAAATTTCCGTAAGATTTCGTATGTTTTTAGTGTTTTTCGCAGCAAATTGAACTCGCAATTTTGAATTTCGCTAATCTGACTTCAGATTCGTGATCAGCGATCAAAAAAACCATATGGTACCAAATTTCATTGAAATCCGTTCATTCGTTCTCAAGATAACGTCATTTGTGTTGTGTTTTTTTAGAATTTTGTTATTCGAATAGTTCAAAAAGTACCAATCCGATCAAAGCCAAAATCTAATCAGTCCTAATTTAAGAAAATCCCCGTCGATTGAGCCCTATTTGATCAAAATCCGCACACTCGATCTCGAGATATCGCGCGGACAAAAATGTGGTCACATACATACACCCAGGCGTCAAACTGAAAATAGTCGGAGGTGATTCTTTGGACCTCGGAACGTGAAGATTTAGTGATAACTCAACTTTTCATTTTCGGGGTGATCACAATAACTTCCTTTTTTCTCTGAAAACAGAGAAACGGGAAATTGAAAAAAACGAGAAATTTTACAAACTCCAAAGTTCTTTGTTTTTGCAGATCATTTTCCATCATTATTGCACAACGCAGTGTAGCAAAGTCAAGTTGGATGGAGTGCCTTGAAATCCTTTGAAGGATTTCCATTGTTTCGAAATGCAACAAAGTTTCATAAAGTATCATAAAGTCTCGCCAAGTTTTATGAAATTCTTTGAAATCTTACGAAGTTTGTTTTTCTCAATACTGTCAAAAGTCCTGAATTCAGTCCTTCAATGAAGTGCCATAAAGTGCCTTAATATCGTTCCAAGTGTTTTCCATACCTGAAGTCCTTGAAGTTTGAATCTTACGAAACCGTCTGCTGAAATCACACCAAGTCCTATGAAATCCTGGACCCACAGTCTCTTCGAGTGTCTGAAAATTTGATAAAATTATATGAAATCATGACCCAACAAAGTTTTGAAGACTCTTGTGGGGCTTTTTTTGTAGCGATTGGACCCCTTGCCAGACATTTGTCTCTTCCCACTTGTGCTTCCCTGTTTCTTGTTTCAAAAATCCACAAGAACAGTGGGAAAAACATTCCTTGTGTGCTCTGTTGATTCCCGGGATGGCGGTAAGAATTTTATACCGGTCAAGGTGTCTACTCTTCCCAAAGGATTTCCCTGAGTCAGTTACTAATCCCGGTACGTTTGAAGTACGACCAGAATCCGCCTAGTAAAGCGGATTAGGAGAGTGTAAGAGAGACATTGGAGAGGGATAGAATAAGGAAGAAGGCGGCTGTAAAGGACCTTTGTTTTTTGTCGAACAAAAAGAAGATAGAGAGAAAAAAGAAACTATTATTTCAATTCCCTCTCGTAAATAAGGTTCAAGGCTTTAATCAACGAAACAGAGTATCGTTGCCCTCGTAAAGCATTACACGGGTGGAACGACCTCCACTGGTTTGGAGAACGCGGTGCGCGGAGGTCCTCCAAATCTTCTCATCTCTCTTAGGTTTAATTCCTCCGCGGATTTTCAACGCTCTCTTTCCCGAGCGGATTTCTCGTTAAAGTATACCTAAATAAAGAAAAATAAGCCCCGTCATCGCACCGTACTCGGAGGAGTATAAAAAGGGCAGAACGGATTTGTATATACGCGAGTCAAGGGAAAACAAGTGGCTTCGCGATAGTGCAATCTTCGGGCGGTGTCGAGTTTTCCGCCTCGTCGATCCCGAGCTCAGGTTCCCTTTCCTCTCTCTCTCTCTCTCCTCTCACCCCCGACTATACGCCACATCCTTTTCCCTTGCTCCTTCGACCTCGACGACCCCACACCACCCGACCCCGACCAACAGGATAGCCTCGTCAGCGGGTGCATGCTGCCTTTAACTGGCTGCTACCGCGACCCTGTCCCTTCCCGGATCCTCTTCCTTCTTGTAGCTGTGGTTCTCACACTTTGTGAGCAGTACTAGATAATGCTTATTGTGACGTTATCGAAAAATCATTTATTTCCCGGCACTGTGGGAATCGAAAAGTCACTTTGAACTTCGAACTTCAGGGTCACTGCCTCAACAAGCGTCACGAGTGACAAAAAAACTACTTTAAAACCAAACTACTGAACCGATTTTGATGAAATTTGTATGGGACCAATCTGAAAGTATACTCTTTTGAATAAAAAAAGAATTTTCCAAATCGGTTTATAAATAACGGAGTTCTGAGGTAACAAACATAAGAAAAAAAAATACAACCGAATTGAGAACCTCCTCCTTTTTTGAAGTCGGTTAAAAATACTTTTTACGGCAGTAATTCTATCCTTCTTCCTCCATAGGAGAAAAATTTGCAGTCGTTTAATATTTTGGCAGATTTGAAAGGATTACCGGTTCACAAAGTGTAGCCATGAAACGTTTCGAAGGTATTTTTCCATCTTTGTTATGAAACTTTCTCAACAGTTTCAGCATTCGCAATTGAATTGCGTGGAAGAAATCGAATGTGTGATGCACTTGTGTGACATCGAAAAAATACCTCTATCCTGAATATTCGATCTCTAGAGAATTCTTGTGCATATATTTTTCCTTGGATTTTGTAGTGTTTGATAAATATCATAAATAAATCCTGTAACGATAAAAAAAAAATAATAAAAAAACGTATCACAGTATAAACAAGAACGTCAGAGAGTGAAAAATTACTGTTTTTTGTTGACAAACTTTAAATCTTTTTGTCAAACTGAAACTTCACATAATGTTTGACCAATCGGTATTTTGACTCCATGACACAGTTTGTCTTCTTAGTTGTTCGATATACTTGCGCACAACTTTTATCCGCAGGAAAATCTTTGGCCATAAATGGGAAAATTCTGCTTCAATATTCCAAGTATTACCTCTCTCTCTCTCTCTCTCTTTTTTGCTATTAACCTGCAAATGCGATGCAGATTTTCGTGTTTATTTGCATCAATAATTCATCATGTAACGATGATGGCTGCCCCTAAAAGAGTCAATGAGTTTGTGTATAAAAACTCATAATAAAGTAGACTTTTAATGTCATGTCATGCATAAAACACGTATCTGAACAAAAGTTGATGATAATTCAAGTAAAGTTCAGAGGATAATGAGCATGAAGGATAATTGTTTGACCATCAGAACCAGCTGTGGGCAGAGATTCGTTACTTATGATCGTAAGTGTTTTATTTTAGGCGATCATTTCGATATCGTGGTTGTAGGAGGTCTGAATAAAAAAACCCGCAACGTTTTGCGGATATCAATTAAAAGCTCGTTTACCCAGTGGACAATTGTGCATATATTTTGTTTTTTCCAATTCTGTATTCCACTAATTGTTAAAAATCAACAGTCCGAAGGGGTTGAGTGTCATACCATTTGCAAATGAATGCAAAACTGTTGTCTTCGTCAATTATCTCTGCACTATTCTCTCCAGGTTCGGCCCCTAGTGTCCTAGATTTAAATTGTACAACCTCGGGCGTGGTCGGTACTGATTTTGTCGACATCCTCATCCTCATCCTCATCCTCAGCCTCATCCTCATCCCTCTCTGACTCGTCAGCGTACACCGAGTCCCGTTTCTACCCCGACCCTAGGAGGTTACCTTGCAGACGTTTGATATCGTTTCATATTACAAATCCCCGGTCGACCTGGCACCGTTTTCTGCGGTCCTTCAGGCACCGAGGGAATCAAAGACGACATTATTATGAAATCCGAACAGACAAGGGGACGCCCTCGCTATCCATTATCTTTGATTTTTGAAGTACCAAGAGGTTCCTGAAGAAAACACATTCCGCGGAGGGTGAAGGAACCTCATGCTAAATCCGTGGCGTTTTTTTTTTTTTTTTTCTTTTGGTCGCACTCTCCTATTTCCTCTTTGGCAAACGTTTTTATCTACACTCCAGGTGGTACCAGTAGACCGCGAGATTTGTAAAAGAAACAGCTTCGATCCCCGTTTAGATAGCGCCTAAGGATTTCCACATTTAAGGTAAACCCTGGATAAACTGTGAATCTAGATAAAAAAAAGTAAAAATTACTGCAGACTGCATGCTCACTCGCATCCCTTACCCTTACCCTTCGCACTAGGTTCGTTACCACTTAGCTGGCGGAATGCATTTAGCTGCGGTTATTCTATCGCCGAGATAATGAAACCCTTTGAGAGTCAGCCTCCTTATATATAACTATAGCGTATGAACCAAGCCGAAGGTTTGCTCACCCACATCCTTTGTGTGTAACCAGAATAGGTTCGTTCGTTCGTTTTGTCGGTTATACCGAACAAAGCACATCCACAAACCGGCGTAACAACGGCGTGTAATCTTTGTCAAAGTGTGTAAGCCTACGAGGTTTTACCTAAGCGGAATTCAACTTCGCCAAAGTCTTCAGTTTCGATGCAATCTCGATCGTCGTGTCATGTTATGAAGCTTACAAAACAAAACACTCAAAGATCTTCAACGTCTGTTTGCAAATTTGACTCTCAAGCTGAAGCATTTTTTTCGGAGAGCAATCCTTCGTCGCATGAACGAGGGAAATTGAAAAACAAAATTTTTGGACCAAGTTATCAGGAAAAGAGTGACTAGATCGTCGCTGAGTTGTCGATAACTGACCATAACTTGTCACAGGATTTTTCTTTCTCAGTTTCCCTCATTCAGATGATGAAGAATTGCTCTCCGAAGAAAATAAGACGTCTAGAGACGTAATCGAATGAACCTTAAATTCTTGGAGTACTGCTTTACTGGTACCCTTAAGTGCTCGGATGGTGATAATTCAGCAAAAAATCCAGGCACGTAAAGCAGGTACAAGGTAGTCTCAGATATACGAGCAAATGCTAATCTCTGTTAATTAACCACCGCATAAAACTGGTCGAGTATTTTTTTACGACCCTCTCTTTCGCAGATTGGCAGAGTATAATATTTCCGTCTGTATCATACATTTATAAACGACTCATGTGATCATTGTTATTCTTTATCTTCACCTTCACCTTCGTTTTTTTTCTTTCGCAAACTTGGTGTGGACCTTGTTTTTGACGGCAAGCTATAAAGTGAATATTTGATTATCATAATCGCAGTGCGGCCAGAAATTAATATTGCAGCGCGTTGTTTAAATATTGAAAAGCTTCTACGTTGGATTGAAGAGAGCAAAGAGGAGAAATTAAAAAAAATGTCACCCTTAGTGCAGATATCTTGTAGACTCAACGTACAATGCTCTAAAATTGGCTCTATTAGACAGCTCATCGTCGAGAAAGTGTGCAAATCTTTATCTTCCGTCTGCGCAAATTTTCTCACATCGATAAGACCACCCATGTTACATTTTAGGTGAAAATTGATCGAGTTAAACCCAAAAGCCAGCTTTATATCAGGAGAAAAGAAAAAATGATAAATATGATTCGAGCCGAAATGTTACAGCAGATTGGGTTGGATCCCTATCTTAATGGCACCGGGCATAAAACAAATTGTATAGCATTTCGCCGGAACCATACTCGAAGAGTGAAGAAAAAACGTGAGTTGAATTTGGTTATGTGGCTTTTGTGTAGCAAGTGCTAGAGGGGATATGGCCTTTTCTGCCAGCATCACACCCTTGCCACTTACAAAAAACAAACATTTACGGTAAGAGCTTTTATGGATGCACGAAGGTCCGGCCCGCGATGTCAACGTAGTACGAAAGATCCATAATCCCGATTGCAAAGCATCAAAATTTCGTTTCTGCTTTCACGATAACGATACAGTTGAGAAACTCTACCGTTGATCGTGGAGAAATTGAGAGAAATCTTCATTTTGTTATCGAAGCAAGATACATATTTGTATTGTAACCCGAGGTTGATGGAAAAGCTTCATGTTCCTTCGCTGACCTCAAAACATCTGATATTTTCCGCGAGGGAATGGGAATATGAAATTGATTAAACCCCCCGATTTTCTGGATGAAAAATAAGGGACACCAAATTTTCGTGAAGACGGTTAATCTGCGTCAGATTACAGCAAAGGCAAATATTTTTCTGCAAACTGACGTGACGATTATTCCGAATAACGTGCCGAAATCAAGACTAAACAATATCGTATCTCCCATTGGAAACGTGAACTGAGTGGATTGAAGTGTATATCGTTACTAAAAATGGCCCTTATTCAAATCTCACGGTGATACGTGACGAAAAAGTTGCGTGGATAGCCGTTGTTGTAAACGTTAGTCACGTGTTGGCTATTTACTCGGATTTTCATCCATTGCCCATTGGCCATTGGCCATTGGCTATTGGGCCCGTGCCTATGAATGCAGTTAAGTATCCGTTCGTTGTTCAAGATCGGATCCACAACCGAGGCGTGTCAATATAAATGTAAATGCCAATTGCGCGAGGTGCACGCTGCGCATATATTCGCAAAACCCTCCAGGGAACTATTTGGTCGTTGAGGAATATTCGAGGTAGCCGTATGGGATGTTTCGACAATTGAATTGACGTTCGGATTTGAATGTACAAAAGGGAGCAGACATACCATTTCGATTTTACTAACGGCTTACCCAGTGTCAACACCCCCGTTAGTTAGCATTCGAATATCGTTCTCGTCGACGATATCAGGTACTTCGGGATAAGATAAAAATCGGAAAAAAATCAACCACGATAAAGACGATCAAAGCATTAACTTTGAATAATAATAATGCCCAAAAGTTATCGATAAGTTGTTTAAACGAAACATTGTTGAACAAATTTTCTGGTAACGTTATTTTTTTTCCATCTCAAATGAATGCCCTAATTTTTCTCAATACACACGAATTTTTTAAGAATTTTGTCACTATTTTCGGAAATTTCCAAATTTTGAAAAATGGACAAAAAATCTGAATTTTGAATATGTTTTTGCGAAAACGACGTAGATTACAATCCCGAAGTTTCCGGAGCGTGGAACGAATAGTTTCGTAAATACAGCCTCAACAAATTTTCGAAACCGGAAATTTGAAAATAGTGACAAAATTCTGAAAAAATGCATCTGTCTTCAGAGAAATTCGGGCATTTATTTGAGATGAAAGAAAATAACGTTACCAGAGAATTTGTTAAACAATGTTTTGTTTAAACAATTTATTGATAACTTTCGGGCATTATCATTATTCAAAATCAATACTATCATCATCTTTATCACGGTTGATTTTTTTTCCGATTTTTATCTCATGATAAAGTACTCAATTTGCAGACGAGAATACCGGAATAGTAGTAATCTCAATTTTTATCGAATTGATATGACAATTTTCATCCGAATTTAATCCCAGATCCCTCAGTTTTATGCCGTCTCTAACGCAGACGGGGAATACTAATGACGCAATTCATTCCGATTCTCGTTAATATACGAAAACGTTATCAAACGTTGTGCAGAACTGAGAGTATACATATATTCCGGGTATACCTTACACCACTATCTCTAGCCCAGGCACACAATGCCCGAGACTAGCAAGTATTTCACTTAGCAGCATACCTCCCTTTGCTCTAAGCTCTATAATCCTTGGTAGCAATTGTGAACTCGGGTGTAATGGAGACGAATCGTTAATCGTTCTGTCCCCCCGTGCGTCTGGTGCCGAGTGAGGACCCTCTCTATCCATCCCCTAGTTTACTCGATGTGCTAACATTTCGGAATACATCAGCGACATTTTCAAGTCGTGACCCAAATTTTTGTATCTTTGAAGTCAAGAATTTAGGGCGCAGAAATCGGAGATTTTAGCACCCATCGATATATTTTGATCAAATATTCAATTGCACGGAATTTTTTATGAAGACCAGCGAGTAGGGAGAACAGATTTCGTTTATTAGGCCGGCTATATATCCTTGAAGGGTGTTTTTCGCAACCCTGGGTATTAAATGAGGTGAAAACTTTCTCCGTGATGGTTAAAAGATTTTTCATTAATAAGGGAGAAATTGTTTGATAAGAAAAGGAGAAGAGGGTTCAAAAAGAAAAGAAGGAAAGAAAATAAGATACTTTGAGCTATCTTTGTAATTCATTACTAAATTTACCCCTTTTTTTCGTGAATTATTTAAATCCCGAAAAGCTGGCTACGGGGTTTAAAAACCCATTTTGAAAATTTTATCCAACCTCAACGCCCGCTATGGCTACTCAAAAATTTGTAATCGTAACGATTTCTTCTTTTTTAATATAAAAACTTGGCATCTGATATTATATTTGCGTTAAGATTTCATTTCAGTGAGCCAGAAATTTGTGCCAGAAAGTGGAAACTGTAGAAGTAGAACTACAACTGGAACATTGTCGCGAGAGAACAGGGTACCGAGGATAAGATGCAAGTATAGCCCGAGCTTGGCGATCGCTAGATCTTCCCTGATCTGCACTAGCTTCAGGCCATCCACGTGCCAACTTGGCTGAACCCGAGCGATTCTCGGATAAACCAAGTTTCTATAGCTTCAAACTTAGAAACTTTATCCCCTCTGTTGCTTCATATACTTGGCTTCTAACTTTCTTCCTTTAATCCATATTTCATTCGGTTCGGAAGAACTAGACTGCATTCTTACCATGCCTCTCGCCCGGCCTAAACTTGACGAAGTATAAACTTCCTTTACGTATACAAAAATACTCACACATCTGCTGCACTGATTTCTGCTTTTTTCTAAAGGCTAACCACTCTTGAAGTCCGATGAACACTGGTGTGTTAAGTTTCTATAAAGTTCACATAATGTCCGCGAACTGATATGTAATTGTGTGAAGTCCTATGAAGTTTGATAAAATCACACAAACTTCCATCAAGTCCCACGAAGTGAATGAAGTCACACGCAGTCTCATGAAATCACAAGAAGGTCTGTGGAATCTTGCGAGTCTCTGAAGTTACCCGAAGTCCCATT
>JAFFZH010015370.1:67830-88776 GCA_018420115.1 Euura saliciscinereae | reverse complement strand
GTCGAACGAAGTCACGTGTAGTCCCACAAAGTGAATGAAGTCACACGCAGTCTCATAAAATCACACGAAGGAATCTTGCGAGTCTCTGAAGTTACCTGAAGTCGCATTAAGATTCAGGCAGTCCTCCGAAGTCATGTGAGGTTCTATGAAATCTTATGACATCCCGTGAGTTCTTATGGAATTCTCTGAAGTCACACGAAGTCCCATGAAGTCTTTGAAGTCTCGAAGTCCAGTATACGCAATGTTTCGGAGTGACCAACCCCTCGGTTATAGTTTCAATGTGGCATCACTCAAGACTCCACCATGTTTGAAGCATAAACGTTCTCCGCATAGATTATAGTCGTTATGCGGTATTGGATTGAATAAATCGATGAACTGCTGTGCGGAATATGCAAGAGGAAGTTCAATTCACCGAGTGAAAAAGAAAAGTGAGCATTTTCTGTGTACAGGGACAATAATTCCATCAGGTTTGTAAAAATTTGCATCTTCAGCACTGCTGTAGGTCGAGATCCGCCGCACGCTTGGTTCCGTGATGAATATCCTCGTGGAAAAGTGGTAGCTCTTTTTGTATAAAACGTTGGATGAGAATAAAAAATTGTCATTGTCAGCTGGATACGGATTTTAAAAGAATATTTCTCAACAGCATTTTTACAAACTGTGCTTTTCACAGACAGTCATAAAACCATTTTTAAAACCTGTATGTACATCAAACTCCACCTTTGCTTCACAGTTCATAATTTGTGTCCTCATGATTTAGTTTGTTCGATTCGATTCATTTTGGCAATGTCGATATTTTCGAGAGGATATTCGAAAAGAAATCCAATCCAATTTCATATCAAATATTCGGGCGCCCTGTGAAAATATACAGAAGTATGTGGATCGGGTCGTGTGTTCGCATACAGAATTAAACAAATACGGTAAATTGAGAAATATATTATTACCTTCGTGGAAAGTATAATTATACTACTTCTTTTGGCTACGGTGTGACGGGTGACTTTTTCCAATGAAAGATCACCGCGACCTGTCCAATTAAATCCGCGTTTGTAATTAAGGTAATTCGAACATTGAAACGTGATCCTTGACTGTTTGTTTGAAACTGGATTCTCCGGATGGCGATATTTGAAATACACAACATTGATTGGAACGTGATGATTAAACGGGAATTTCATTTCATTACCAGTGCGTCACGTTCCATACCATCGGGAAAATTTCCTTGCGGGATGAATTTTCGCTGTTTCAACCGTACCTTTAATCGTCCATATTTGACGATTAATTTCTCCGTCAAAAATCGAATCGTTATTATATCGCTAGACATTTCTAATAAGAGTCCCTCGATCGACGACCTGTTATAAATTCCGGTCGTTTGGTCTGAGAACGATTCTCAGGAATGGGGTACAGTTCCAAGCTAAAGAAAATCTGGTTGTATGGATAGTAAGCAACCAGCATGTACATTGCAGCTATGGAAACAGGCAAAAGAATGAAACTATTGGAATTGTAACAATGGAACTTTTCCCAAGAGTAGGTACACTCCACTAGCACAGCTTTCTTATAACTTGGCCTGCAGCTACCAATAGAAGGCAGTTAGAAAGTTTCGTGAATACCTTGTGAATATTAAAAAACACAGTTGCAGGTACACTGTGAAATAAAGTTGCTTACGCTCCCCCAAAACAGGCCCGATTCGAAGCGTGATTTGAGTTGTTCACGAGTCGATCAAAACCCAGAATTGAGGTGAAAACTTACAATTGACAATTTCCCAGTTCCCAAAATGAAGGATTTAAAAAATCAGTCGGTTTCAGATGTTCTGGATTAGTTTCTTTTTAGACTGTGAGTAGAATCGTTAAGAATCATTTTGGATAATAAATCACTTTCTAAGAACAGTTTAACTTTCAAATGGTATTCTAAACGTTCGTATTTCTCTGTTTGAATGCATAATGACTTCAACGGTATAGTAAGACAGGGGAGAGTTTAGTGAATTATTAATGCCACCTCAAATGGTGGGTCGGATGAAAACAACCGTACGCTTCGATTGTTCTTATCCGTAGCCGATAGCTAGGAGAATCAATGGTGATGTGGAAGGTAGCAAGGAATCGAGGACCAAAAGAAAAAGGAAATTATAGGAGACCGTGGGAGGGAGAAGAAACAATACCCTTCCGTCATCAGCTTAAATATTTATTTCATAATTTCTGTGCCTGACACGAAACATTATTCACCGAGTGAGATCGTACGTCTTGGGCATGAAGATTAGAGCCATAACCCACAAGGTAGAGGTAGAAAATTTTCTGTTGGTTATCCGCGGGGTTGATAACACGAAGAGCTGCAGGGAACCTTGAAATACCATTCGTGTTATTTCAGCCAGAATGCTAACCACGAGACGGAAAAGTTATGTCATCCTGCACGTGGATGCCATTTTTGTCCGTTTGTTTGAGCTGCAGGAATTCAGTGATGTCAGCACAGCGAGTCAAACGTGATTTGCTCCGATCATTGATAAGAATGATCGTTAAGATTAATTGATCGCGTGTTGCAACTTTGTTTCATTCACCTCTTAATAATCTGTCATTTTTCATTTTCTGTCTGTCTCAGGACGACAGACGAGGAACTCGGAGTTTCGTGGAAAACTGTCATCTCTTCATCTTCCACTGGCAACCGAAGAGTTTAACAATGGTGAGTCGAGTCGAGTCATTATCAGGAATGAACGGAAAAAACTGGGCACACACTATTGACTCTACTCCCAGGACTTGCGTAGTTCATATTAGTTCGTCCATAAGTTATGGGCGAGGGTTGAACTTGGAATATTGCCATTCCTGTCTCACGAAACTAGCGGTAACAAATTCCCGTCTCAGTTCGCCTCAATGGTATTCATTCCGTTTGATCAGATGTTCCGGGTGTCGATCAAGGAGCTGAAGCTATACAATTTACCCAATTTAGCCAGTCGATAGGAATCAATAAAGATTACCATCACGTACACGACCATGATAGACGTCTCGCGATATGTACGATCAATGGCATCGATTCCATCGGAACCTAATACCGGTTATCCGAATCGCGATGAATAATACAAAATGTGACGGACCAGTACCGCGTGGTCCAAAAAATTATTCATATCTCATCCAACGTTCGTTACACATCTAAAAATCGATTTTGTCTCTCGACGTCTTATTTTCTTCGGAGAGCAATTCTTCATCGTGTGAATGAGGGAAACTGAGAAAAAAAAATTCCGTGATAAGTTGTAGTCAGTTATCGACGATTCAGCGACGATCTAGTCACTCTTTTGCTGATAACTTGGTCCAAAGATTTTCTTTTCCAATTTCCCTCATTCACACGATGAATGATTGCTTTCTGAAGAAAATGAGTCTTCGACGGACGTAATCGGATCAACCGTGTGCCTGAAACCTTACGAAAAGTGATTTTCGAGAAAAGTCATTTTGCAGTATGGAGAAATGAATCGCCTCCAAGAATTGAGATTTTGGCATGTCGCGTGAAAGCCGGAACAAGGATTTTACTTTGATATGCGGAATTCTTATTGCAGAAGCGGTCTTTGTCTATGCGAGGGCGTAGGCTCCAACCGCAGAGTGAGTTTCGGCATGCAATGATTCTAAGTGCCCCTTTATTTGCTCTGGCTCGATCAATACCCCCCCAGCTCTATATACTCGGAGTGTTCAACATCATGTGCGTAGAGCTGTTCACCACGATAAAACTCCGATCGTTCCTTCTTGAACGATTCCACAATTTCAATCGACCTACTTTTTCTCACGTTTTTTTTTTGTTTGTTCAACAGTTTCGTCGCCACTATCGTAATTCAAAGAAGATGGAAAAGCATTGAATTTTGATAAAATCCCTACGACGTTTACATAGGTATATTTTTTCCTTCACCTCACTGTCTCCTCTTCTCTTTCTTTTTTAACTTGTTTTTTTATTGTCACCCAATAAGATACATAAACTGCGATCGTTTGATGCATATACTCAAATTGATGGCTTCTGCTAACGGAAAGCGTACCATGGTACTAATAAAATTTGTAGAAATGTGAGCGACGATGCGTTTCATAAATATTTCCTTTTTTTTTTTTTTTTTTTCACCGTGGGTACATATTTTTGGGATACAATTTTACGGAGCAAAAAGTCGAACCCAGTGAACCGTGAGGTTTGCCATTCGTCACGCGATCGCTCATGTGGGACCCATTGTGTGTTGCTGTTTATTCTATTTTGCCACGGGAATATATGTGCATGTATATTTTTTTATTTCAAAATATACAAAAACCTAGGTCTGCACTGTATCATAACTCTGATGCTAAAAATATGTTCGTTATCAACGACAATTCTTTGATACATTTTGAATTATCGAATCAAAAGATGAAATAGTATCAGTTTTGAATGGTAACCACTTCGTTATTGTCATTATATTCCGGTCAAAAGTACAATTAATTTTAGTCCATGTATTTTTTGTTGTTTTTAAAACCATCCTACTTGATGATACAGTAGAGATGATACATGGGACACAATTAATCTGACTTGCAATAGCTGCTCCGAGAGTTATGACGTTACGGTTTTAACGCAGATACGACAAGAGAGTGGTACCACCTCACCCCACCTTCATGTAATCATATTTTCAGAAAGAGGAAAATAAGTTTTATGAAAATTGTACCCAGCTGCCACTCTGAATACATTTTCACATCCAACGGGTACTTTCATGGTGGTAAAATTGATTTTTAGAAATGTGAATACATGGAAAGTCACACAGCATCGAGTAACGAAGTGCAATTACATGTTGTTGAATAATAGAGCTGAAACACAATGAGGTTCGTCAAAAAAAAAGACACGGTTTCATTTTACCGAATCATTCGCAGCCCTGACGACCCCTGATAGTCATGGTTCAATTCTTTCAGTGTGTGATCAAAGTGATCAGCCCGAAACCCCTTCGAGAACATGGAGATAAAAGTCTGTAGCTTCGTTCAGTCATGGTAAAATATGTATAAGCTAGAGTGCACCGAGCAAGTAAATTTAATCACTTTGTCAATGCAGGTTAGATTGGCTATAGCATTAGCTAGAGGAAGGAAGGAAGGAAGGAAGGAAGACCGCGGCAAATTGTTCTAGGTATAAATCACAAGCAGATGGGAAAAGATTGAATTAGTAACGGCCATACTTATTTCACTGTGGCTCCGCACTACGGGGTTTAATAGTGCTCATTTTTCTTTCCTTAATTTCATGCAAAACTTTACTACTTCGCGGTATCCCCGTTTTAATTCCATTTCTATCTTTCTTCTTCTGCTCCTTGCTTCCCATTGAATTAGTATATCACTATACCAGCTTTTCTTGATAAAAAAACAAAACAAAAATGGAAACACTTATCTCTGAATAAGACCGAAGCGATGCGCGATTATCTACGATACGAGAGATGGATGATTGAATGTTTGCATGAAAATGCATTATGCATGTGACAAGCATGACACGGCTCGGATAACTTCCCCGCCTGTTTTTGTGCCCCACTGGAGATGAGGAGGAAGATGATTGAAGGAGGCTGAATGGCGAGTTCTTGTGACGCAAAAAATTATAAAGATCGAACCACGAGGGGAGTATTGAATGGATCACGTTGTGCTTTCGCACAAATCACTTCCAAGGACTGACGATAGGAAGAAGCAACCTCCCTCGCTACCTAATTGCTTTCTTATCGTTTGAATTCTCGCATACAATGTTGGTACGAGGGTGGAAGCTACATCGTAGAATCAACAATCTACGTGTCATAAATAAGCACCTATTCCGAGGGCAGAGCAGGAATGTGGACTTTTAATTACAGTAAAACAAATTCAAGTATTACTGGCTCGAACTGGTATACATCAACCGGAGCTTTTGCCAAGGGGAAAATTTTGGCGGTTGAAACGTAAATACTTTTTACTTTTTGCGAGAATGGTCGTAAAAACGTACGCCTCTCACCCTTCTCCCTGGACTACTTACACTTTCAGACTCCCTTTCACTCCCTGTTTCCAGGTCTTAAGAATTGCGCACTTTTCATTCTACCCGAGAACCGCGAGAGCTTATTTTACGGGAATAGCAACCTTCCGTCAACAACTTTTAAACATCAAAGCACTGGACGTGACACTACCCACGATAATCACTAACTGATACGCCCTTTTCATTCTAAGCTCACCTCAAAGGAAGTGCTATCTTTTGTGAACAATTTTCAACTGTTAAAGTACTGGACGTGACACTACCCATGAAGGTGATGAATTATTCCAGTGTGATAGATGGTCAATGGACAGTTGAACTTGTTCACTTTCATGGTGATATGAGGAGTGTATGAACCTTTTCTAGATAAGTTGGAAGACTCATGGTGGTATCTGTCCGCTGGCGCCCGGGTGATAACACCTCGAAATCGATAGTTTGCGACAACCTCGAGCAGAATGAGTGCGATAAGGTTTGCCAAACGGTGCCAAGAGGCGGTAGTTTACTAACGGAATGGCTGCGTGTCTCGTACGATTTCCACCATCCACGGCGAAACGACTCTTCATCACAATCCATACATTGGTGAACTCGGGTCGGAGGAGAGATAACGCGAAAAAGTTGGACGGTTGCACGTTGAGGAGACATAAATAATGATACAAGGTATCGGATCCACAATCCCCGGTCCTTGTTCAATGAATTATTTGTTTAGTCTTGATTAGCAGTAAACTTACCTGTAATTTACGATCCTCGAACAGTAATACCACCGAGTTCTATTTATCGGTCATATTTTACGGTCGTAACAGCTACGACGGTATGAAAGTCCTCCGTTAATTACTGCAGGTAGCATAAGCATGCCGAGTAATGCGCTGTGTTGAATATGGGGCAATTTGCATTTACTGTTTGTCTCCCATACATCCAAAGAGCGGTGTTCTTCATTGGAAGCAAAGATACAGCCTCTAAGGAAGTGGAATATTTTCCTTACCTTTCCGTTAGCTGTTATACCCTCCTCGGCTATGAAAACCTCCGGACAGGTATTCGTTACCACAGTTGTAAGGTAGCAGATTGAAGTATCGGTCTTAAATCCTGAATACACTCGGTGCTTCTTCATTTTTCTGTTAATTTCAAACTATTGCAGTGTGGCTGACGTGGCCGTCGAGATTGAAATATTGGTTTGCAATTGATTAGTTTTGGATCCCCGGGCTAAAATGGAGCCTTGATTAATTGGTTTTGAATGGGATGCCAAAAATGATGATCTCTGCATTCCGGTCTGTCGCCATCGAATAAAAAAAAACTACATGAAAGTGTGAAAAATTCTAATTTGGTCCATCACTACGTGGTATATTCATCTTGATTTTCTCCGCGCGATATAAACGAGGAGAAAAATACCCAAAATGATTCGCTTGACTACTTCCGGTGAATCGATTCCACCCCCTAAAAATCGATAAGAAGTTTCACGACCCCGTAATGTGTGTGCGGAAGTGAAAGCAGATACCGGGGTCTCTGTTATCTCAAAATATCAGGTTATGAATATACTATCAATAATCTGGACACCTGCGTGACCCGGTCAGAAAACCGTTCTTTTTTCCCTTCCATCAATGTCACACAGAACTATTTGCACATTCGTTCACAAATTTCTGGTCTATTTTTATATTTACAGAGGTTCAATTCCCGAGGTTTGCAGAACCCATTCCAAATGTAACAGTCACAATCGGACGCGACGCTCTGCTCGCCTGCGTCGTGGACAACCTACGCAACTACAAGGTAAGGTTCAACATCCTGGTGGATGTCACGAATTTGGAATCAATTTTCTAAGTCTCAACCAGCCGGCTTGAATCCATCTTCTAAAGTTGTTAGAAATTCATCTGTTGCAGGTGGCGTGGGTTAGGGTGGATACGCAGACGATTTTGTCGATTCATCACAACGTGATAACACAAAATTCCCGGATCTCGCTTTCCTACAATGACCATCGTTCTTGGTATCTGCAAATAAAAAACGTTCAAGAGGTAGACCGCGGCTGGTACATGTGTCAAGTTAACACAGATCCGATGCGAAGTCGACAGGGTTATCTTCAAGTGGTGGGTAAGTAACAGGACGAATGAGATAACATCGAGAGGGTATAAAAAATTAGTGCGGACCAAAAAGAGAACATCTTCATTACAGTACCACCGTCCATCGTCGACAAGGAGACCAGCACTGATATGGTCGTTCGCGAAGCTTCAAACGTCACTTTGAACTGCAAGGCAGTCGGGTACCCCGAGCCTTACGTCATGTGGAGACGCGAAGATGGCGAGGACATCAACTACAACGGGGAAACCGGTAATCCTTCATGACTGATATGATAATTAGTATAATTAGAGTGATTGCAAGTCGTTTGAAGCATTTGCAGTCCAAGCGCGGGCTTTATTTGTGATTTCAAGAATCGACCATCCCCTCGGTGTACGTGTAGCCCAGTTCAATTTCGAAATATCATCATTATAACACTGATATCGGCAATTTAATTGAGCTATGGTTGTTTCCACTTTTTACACGCACGATATAAACTTTATATCGCTACAATAAAAGTGATTCGTTACTCTCGATGATCAGTCTGACAGTATCATGGCAATAATTTCAGTCAGTTGAGGGAATAAGGCACCAGTCATAGTCGAAAAACAGTTGATGTTCCGTAAGAGAAGCTTAAGAACCGAAAAGAAGCTCAAATCTTGCCTTTTCATTACGATTTCGTCATTCTGACTACATTGGAGGTAAAGTATACTATTTGCTTGTTGTTTGCCAAATCGTTTTCGACGTGAACCCTCTTCAAGTACGACGATTAAACTGATCGTGAATTGAACCGTTGATTACTTCAATGCCTCTCGTAGATTGGATCATGAAAATATGGTTAAATCCTGACTGGAAAGGGACGTGCATATAGAATATCTGATCAAAGCAGAGCATGCATGATGTGCTTGTGTGAACGAACCGGATCGGTACGGCGTCGCGTTGTCCCGTCAATCCGGATAATAATTTTGTAATTATGATTGACGATTCGTTTTAACGTATAACGTGACATAAAACAGTGGAACCAGCTTTGTTGAAAGCTCGATCGCCATGCATTTCAAATTTACCCGAGGCATTGATGGCTCTACAGATTCGTCAGATTGGATGCTTTGATATCTCCTGTTTTGTAACGATCGTCCAACATTTTTGGAAGCCATAAACGGCATCGAATCACCCAGCCCGTAGAATCAGAAACAGACAACTGGCAAGTTGGGCTTTTTTTGGGACGAAGAGGATCCTCCCAAAATTCGTCGGGATAATTTTCAAACCAAATTTGAGAACCTCGAGCTCTTTCCTGATTCATGATCCCCAGATGTTATCCTTCAATTTATGGTCTGTTGTATCACGCGATCAGCTTGTATTAACAGTCGGTCCATGTAGGCAGTCTGCTGACTTAGAATTTTCGAATTTTAGCTACGTTTGCCGAAGGACCTCGGTAAGCATGTGGAAATTAATTACGTGCCAAAACATCAAGAGTGCTGCGTAGATTCGAGGATTACGGATAAGAAAACCGTCCGTTACTACGTTTTCCACTTTTGGTTGCACTGAGAAAAGAGTTTCTTCATAACAAATGAACGCACTTATTTGAAAATTTCGCGAAATATTCGACAGCTGTTGAAGAATATCTTAACATGAATTAAACATACATGTTGTTTCAACTACTGTGAAAATTCCGTAGTATTCGCAATAAATAAAGCATTCGGTTGAGACAAAAATCACACCATGTCTCCTCAAATACAGATTTATTAACATTTAACAAATCTTACATGAGGGTTTGAGATTTGATGTAATTCGTGCGTAGTAGTCTGTACGCTTGCCGCTAGAGGCGAGAGCGGCGCTGAATACTCTAGCTACACTCTCGCGAGTAAAAGCGCGCCAGTCATAATACATTCACCGACGTGAGGCGCATCATTCTAAGCTCGAGGCGAACTCGTTCCGGAGCATTGTTTGGGCAGCATATTTTAGGCATGCCGCTATCTTTTTCGGTGGAAATAGAGGAGACATTCCAACAGTCACTTATCACGTTAAAAAAAAATTGGGACATGACTTCTTAGTCAATACCTGATTGGTCTAAAAAAAGATCATTCGTCGATAACTGCACTGATAGAGAAGTACAATTTATTAACTATTAATAGTTGAACTTCATTTTGTTTGGACAGAAATACAAGATTTCTTAACTATTAAGAAATGATCGTCTGATATAACTGGACGCGAATTTTAAGGAAATTGATGATTCGTTAACTATTAAGAAATCTTTATTTGAGACAAAGAAATACACTCAAATGAATGATTTCTTAGCTATGACTAAATGTATATTTGCTCATATACAAATACACGATTCGTTAACTGTTAACGAACTTTGTTAACAACAAAACTCTTTTCTCAGTGTAAGAAAAGAATTCTAAACAATCATGAAGTACTCAATTTTCCGACGAGAATCATTTTTGGTCGAGATTGTACGGCCAATACATCCTTAAAGCTACCCCCATACACGGACCTTGAATTTTCTCGCTTTATCGATATCTGAATATGTAGGATTCTCCTACTCCCCCATTTCGACGCGGTCAACAGGTTGTGATTTTTCAGAGAAATGCGGATATATGTCTATAGCGCAGACGCCCTTAGCGGTCTGGAAATATCGGAAATGGAATATTTCCGGGTACGAGAACAAAAATTTCACTCTTGGGACCAGTCGAGCATCCCCGTGAATGCATGGTCCGTCTTATTTCCATTCGTACATCGTAAATAATACCGTTCAAAATTTAACCGAAAATTGAATATTTTTCATTTCCAAACCCCAACGAAATTGGATTTTCTATACGCGAGCGGACGAAGGTATCGATTGCTCAGTGATTTCATATCATTCATTAGACATGCGGGGTGACCAGGAAAACGCTCATTCTCACTTTATCTACTTCCATTATGGGCAATTGTAAGCCTAATAAATTTATTTGAGCAGAGTGTATGGCTAATGCCTTCTGCAAACGACTCGTTCGAGTGAATGATCGATTCCAAATAATGGAGAACTTTCCCAAAAGGTCAATCAAATATTTATCCATCAAATCAAAACTTTTGTTACACCGTAGGCTTTCACGTTCTATTGAATTCGAGAACGATTTTTTTGGCGTGCCCTGAATCAGTGATTAATTGCTCGAAAAGTAAGTACCGATTACTTTGATTCAACCGAACGTTGAAATTTTATTGCTTATCGATAGCTTAAAATTTGTCATTAGTTGATAGAGACGAGTTCCATCGATCTCGAAAGCTTGTGCGTCTCAATTAGTCGTCAGGTCGACTGTTTAGTATTTTTTTAACGACTATAGTCACTCGCGGTTATAAGTTCTGACTAAACTGCTGAATGTAGCTTACATCAACTGGATCGCCAATTAACACCGAAAAAACCTTTTGCCAAGTTTTGGGGACCTTTGCCTCCACGAAATGTTACCTCGTTATTTTTAAGCTCTACCTCCGGCTTTGAGCAATAGGATTAGGATTACCGCAGAGACGCTTCATTCTCACAAACGAAAAACGGGGAAACAAAGAGAATAATGGATATAACACAGTGCCGGTTACGATGATCCTGATAATTATAACACAATATACGTACTTGTTGAGTAACACGATCGCCATTTTTTTTTTTTTTTTGTATCGATCCTGGACAAGGGTCTCAATGATGGAAGCTTTTTCGGTTCAGTTGGGACAAATTTTATTGCTCAGTAATACTATCGAGTCCGGAACACGTCGATACTATAGCCATTGTCAGGTAAGTCTGCAGAATTAATTACCATGTCGATAGTAGTACGCTGAGAAAAGAGTTTTGTCGTTGTTAACAAAGTTCGTTAACAGTTAACGAATCGTATATTTGTACATGAGCAAATATACATTTAGTCATAGCTAAGAAATCATTCATTTGAGTGTATTTCTTTGTCTCAAATAAAGATTTCTTAATAGTTAACGAATCATCAATTTCCTTAAAATTCGCGTCCAGTTATATCAGACGATCAAACACGATTATGAAATGAGAATTTCTTAATAGTTAAGAAATCTTGTATTTCTGTTCAAACAAAATGAAGTTCAACTATTGATAGTTGATAAATTGTACCTTTCTATCAGTGCAGTTATCCACGAATGATGATCTTTTTTTAGACCAATCAGGTATTGACTAAGAAGTCACGTCCCAATTTTTGTTTTAACGTGATAAGTGACTGTTGGAATGTCTTCACTATTTCCACCGAAAAAGATAGTGGCATGCCTAAAATATGCTGCCCAAACAATGCCCAGGAACGGGTTCGCCTCGAGCTTAGAATGATGCGCCTCACGTCGGTGAATGTATTATGACTGGCGCGCTTTTACTCGCGAGAGTGTAGCCAGAGTATTCAGCGCCGCTCTCGCCTCTAGCGGCAAGCGTACAGACTACTACGCACGAATTGCATCAAATCTCAAACCCTCATGTAAGATTTGTTAAATGTTAATAAATCTGTATTTGAGGAGACATGGTGTGATTTTTGTCTCAACCGAATGCTTTATTTATTGCGAATACTACGGAATTTCCACAGTAGTTGAAACAACATGTATGTTTACTTCATGTTAAGATATTCTTCAACAGCTAACGAATATTTCGCGAAATTTTCAAATAAATGCGTTCATTTGGTATGAAGAAACTCTTTTCTCAGTGTGAATAATTTTCAAAACGCCATGTGACGTCATTCGGTCCCCAGTCGGCACCGTCTTCCGTTGACCATGACTGTCCGTAGCGCCATCAGTCGGCCAGTAGTTGCTGCGTGACGTCACGCGCGACCGCGAAATTCAAAGGCTTTATCGGAAAACTTGATTCAAGGGTGAAAAAAGTAACAATAAAAAACAAGCGCAATTAGTTTTTCATCAATCCTATATAATGACCAAATTATCCGAATGAGAAAATAAAAGGTAATAAAAACGTTAAACTTATTGCCCATCAAAAAAGTACCGAATTGCTGTTTTATTTAATTGAAATATGAGGATTAAATTTTTATTATTTTTAATAATTGCACAGACAGACAAAAGAATTGCAAAAAAAACGAGTTCGTGACCACTTTATCGCCGCGTCGCAGGCCAAGGGTGAACTTATCGTTTAATGTGTCGGTAGTACACGGCGGGGCTGATTGCAATGGAGATAATACGAATGAATTTTAAATTTTTCTCATTATTTTTGGGTAGCGTACAGATCGCAGTGTTCCCGGGAGCGTAGCTCGCTAAACGGCAATTTGCACCCTCCAACGCGAGCCTGAATAATTAAATAACGTGCTCTCAAAAAAATATCAACTCTGTACATTCTATTTCCGGCCGTTTTTACAACGTTCAACGAACCTTGCTGGACGATAATAAATCAAAAAATAGAAAATGATTCACGCTCAAGTAGAGAATGAAATCCATTTTCACCCTATTTTTATTCTCCATCGCATAGACGATGAAACCAGAAAAAAAAAACGAAACTTCAATCAATTCAAAAGTATCGAATTTTCACCGGTAATTGGGAATGCGCAACGCATAGCGGACGTCATCATTAGCATAATTAGGCGAAATATTGGCTTCCACGTTCCCCGCGTTACGTACGGCTCGCATGGTTTCGCACAATTGCGGAAATGGTTTGGATATCACTGGATACGGCTCCACTAACTGATGTGTTGGCCTCTGGGGCCCGAGGGGCGGCTAACGCCATTACTTCATTCCTGATAGCCTCCAGACACCCTCGCGGGCGAAAGAACGAATTCAACGATTCGCGTGCGCAATTCCTGGAAGAATAACCGAGAGAGAGAGAGAGAGAGAGAGTAAATCGAATTTAGTTAAACTATAGCAGCGTGGTACGTGTCTGTAGAAAACAACGGGAATCTCGCTTCAAGCTCAACGTAAGACATTATAGTTTTGGCAAATATGAAATGGAAGCGAGCCACGTTGTTTGCTATAAACACAAAGGAACTGGGTGTAACACAAACATAACAAGCTTCCGAATACCACGTTTCCGTTGTTCATTTTTGTTCTTTGGAATCTCCACGTTGGTAGTCTTCCTTCCGGTGCTCACCAGAACTTTCCCAAGTGTAATGGAGACAATAAGCAACCGGGTGAAAACAGTCTGGAAATGAATTCTGACCACACATAGTGTGAATTTCTGAGGATGGAACAGTCTGAAGTTGGCTAGAATCGATGAATCAACTTTCATACAGTTGGACCGGTTCAGGACTGTCTTAAGGATGTATTGGCCGTACAATCTCAACCAGAAATGATTCTCGTCGGCAAATTGAGTACTTCATGATAAGATAAAAATCGGAAAAAAATCAACCATGATAAAGATGATAAGAGTATTCATTTTGAATAATAATAATGCCCGAAAGTTGTCAATATATTGTTTAAACAAAACATTGTTTAACAAATTCTCTGGTAACGTTATTTTTTTTCATCTCAAATAAATGCCCTCATTTTTCTGAACACACATGAATTTTTTAAGAATTTTGTCACTATTTTGAAATTTCCGTTTTCGAAAATTTGTAAAGGCTGTATTTACGAAACTATTTGTTCCACGCTCCGGAAACTTCGTAATTGTAATCTACATCGTTTTCACAAGAACATATCCAGAATTCAGATTTTTTTTGCATTATTCAAAAGTTGAAAATTTTCGAAAACGGAAAATTCAAAATAATGACAAAATTCTTAAAAAAATTAATGTGTATTCAGAAAAATTAGGGCATTCATTTGAGATGAAAAAAAATAAAGTTACCAGAAAATTTTTTAAACAATGTTTTGTTTAAACAATTTACTGATAACTTTCGGGCATAATTATTATTCAAAGTTAATACTTCGATCGTCTCGATTGTGGTTGATTTTTTTCCGATTTTTATCTTATCCCGAAGTACCTAATATTGTCGACGAGAATCACTTTTGGTTGAGATTGTACGGCCAATACATCCTCAAAGCTTGTTTCGAACTGTTTGAACTATAAGTACACAAAACACGTGTTCAGTTTTCGTAAGTCCCGTAGCTCAGGTAGTAAGGGCCCCGTTTAGTGATTTGTAGGTCCGGGGTTCGATCCCACAGCGGGTTTTTACTTTTTTTTTTCAATTTTCGATTCATTTTTTAGAGAATATCAAGTATTCTTCTACTCGTCTCGCAATTATTGATTCATTCTTGTTACAAACGAGTAGTAAGCCACGTTAATGATGAGACTAATTTCTCCACGGTAGTTCAGCACGAGGATCGCGTGATTTGTCTGAAAGTAATTAAATAATTAACGAGTAAGGTGGAGAGCGCGAGCAGTTGTCTCGGAATACTGTATAGCATCGTGGTTTCAGGTTCAGCCCGAACCCCATTGTTCCTTTGTAGATAATAGATTATTCTTAGGAAACACGTTCGAAGGTTGTTTCACTAAGGACGGCCCCAACGCTATCCGACGATCACCTAATGACTAACAATAAATGGAACCTTTTACAAGAGTATTTCAAAGAACTTCACTCAATTCGAGACACATTTAGAAGCGTACTTCCTTCGCGGACTTTTGAAAAAAAAACGCCAAAAGAGCATGCTCCAGTCATTCTTTACTCTTCTTTACCGACCCTACCCGGTTTTCACTTATTTTCACTGATAGCAAAGCCTACGCGTCACGAGCGCGGAAAAGGAACCAACAGCGCAATTCTAGATGGAATTCCGAAGATATATATCGAAAAACTTCTTCGTTTCATGCAACAATGAAGACGTATTCTTGAAAACTGCACAAAATGGTAATTGTCGATGTCAAGCGGTGATTGTGAGTTTCGCCCGTTCGTCATGGCCGCGACCACCGCTTGACATCGACAATTACCATTTTGTGCAGTTTTCAAGAATACCTCTTCATTGTTGCATGAAATAAACAAGTTTTCCGATATACATCTTCGGAATTCCATCTAGAATTGCGCTGTTGGCGTAGGCTTTGCTATCAGTGAAAACAAGTGAAAACCGGGTACGGTCGGTAAAGAAGAGTAAAAAGTGACTGTAGCATGCTCTGTTAGTAAATCCGTGAAACAGAAGCCAAAGATTTGTTTCCCGAGAAGATATACCGTAGTACTTGATTTTATTCTGGGTACTTTCACGGACATGTCTTTGACGAACTTTTCCATACACGTTTTTTATTATTTTCTGTCCTCTTTTTTCAATTCAGTAACGTCTCTCACAGGCTTCGGGTGAGCTTTACAAATTCTCAAATTAACTTCTCGATTCTCGAAACAGGGTGCAGATAGGGACGACCGAGCGACGCTTGTGTTTCGAACATCAAGGACATTGCTGAGATTGAATTTCAACTTCAAAGGATTTTCTTAGATTTCTATTAAAGCATCGCAGCAATAATGATTATGCATTATGAGCCCGGAATATCCTGCAGAAATGTTTTCCTGTTTTTGGTGAAATTCAATCGACTACTAATCCTGATATCGGGATCGATCTCAATCTGATTTTGCAGTTTGTGTAAAACAAAATTGCCAATAGCTCTGCCATAATTTGAATCGAATTTAATCATTCGTTAAAAATGAATTCACCGGATACCATAATAATCGGATCCGTTGCTCCAGATACGCGGAATTACAAATCGGATAATGTTGGAAATTTGCTTGCGCTTATCAACGCCGGATATCTTTCGCTGGTAACCTAAATAGCTTCTAATTTATTCGTCCGCTTCAGTTATATAACACCGGCGCTGGCGTTCGCAAACGGTACGGTATACATATGCGCTGTATGCTCGAGTACAGAAACCGTTGAAGCGAGGTATTGTAAATTTTCAAGAAAATTGCACGTAGCTTACATCCAACCGTAAACTACATCGATTGAATCCCTGATGATAATTATTTCATGATAAATCATTTCAAGAAATGTTTTTTAAGAATGTATGGTCTTTGATAGCTCAAAAGTATCTGGGATCGCTTGAAAAATTCATTACACTACTGAAATTGTCGTTCATCCTATATGACCGTTCGGAACTTTAGGTAAATAAATACCGTTTCATTTGATTCATCAAAAAACCATATTCATCAGGAATCTAACTTATTTATCGTTCAACGAAAACGATTTTGTGGAATGGTTGTTTGAATATCCTCTTTTTCAATGATATTAATGGACTTCTCTCGAACCCGCGGCAATTTAAAATGTGAGTATAAAGCTTCGATGAAAAATGTAATTACAAGAAAAATAAAAAAAAGAGTTGCCAGAGTTGATCTCGGATGACATCGCAATAACCATGGGGCGTGAATCGCGTACACCAAAGGAGAGGAAGAATTATGGTAAATTTTGGAACACTCTACTGATTTGGATTTATTTTCGGTACGTTCATCCATTCGCGTTTTGCGCTTTTGAAAAGCAATTTCTACGCTCGATTGATGGATGTAATAATCGGTGAGTGGTATTACGGATTATCTATTTAATATTGTAGAATGAATGAACGAGAATTATTGAGTCCTTGAAAATCCACGTTCATTATTCAGAAGAATCAACCGATTTTCATCTACATCGCGTGCCTCCATCGCCCCAAGCGACCCCTAAACACCGGATGTGTTGGCGTTAAAACGAATTACACGTGATTTTGGCTTGCACACCGCATGAAATAAAAGAACGCAATTTGTCACTCCTCACGCTCACGTGTAACGTGTAACACGCGGCCGGATCAAGCCTTGGGGATCGTAACCTGTACGCCGATCCTGTCCCCTTTTTTCTCATTCCCGTCACGGCCCGGATCCCCAGGGATTTCTTGATTAAAATCTCATCGGATGACTCCGCGCGGAAGCAGATCCTCGTAACTCGCGTTCCCAGTTTGTTACACTTAGGCATCAAGCAAAGCTGCACTGGTAAAAATTGGTCAATTTAATACGACAGGCTGTCCTCTCTGACAGAACCATTCAAATCCTTACATGTGGAAGAACAACGGCTCTCTCGTTGCGTCGATGAAATGGCTGGAAGGGTGGAGTGATTGATCACTCAGATTCCAACGCGTATCGATCAAATATGAATTGATTGTTTGATGCGACGAGAACGAATGCGAACTGTTAGCGAGCTCACAGTTTCAATCAACTAAAGTGTGAAAGATTTTTTCTGTTCGGAAAATCACAGCGTCAACTGTGACATAGCTTGAAAAAAATGGGACCAGCTTTTGAAATAATCAACCGTGATGCGTTGTGTTTCAGTGAATGTAGTGGATGGTGAGGTTCTTCACATCGTGAAGATCAGCCGACTCCACATGGGAGCGTACCTCTGCATAGCTTCGAACGGAGTACCGCCCTCCATCAGCAAGAGGATAGTGCTCAGAGTACAATGTGAGTATTCTTCAATTTCATGATGTCTCGAACTTTGCAAGATGGTGATGATAACCGTGATAATCGATGGGGCAGCGATAGAGCATCGCTTCAATTTTAGCTTGACGAGGGACTTTTGACTTTCAATCACGTTCGATGACTTGTGAAGACTTCTTGTAACTGATAATGAATGCTAAGAATTACCTGACCAGGATGATTCATACCCAGGAAATCAAAGAACCATTGGAAACCAAGTTTGACGTAATTCCGCCAATTCATTCACATTCTGATCAGCCATATTGGCTAATTGGCTCCTCCATTTTTAACTGACGGCCTCAAATGACCTCGTAATACCAAAAATGAGTCAGATCAAACGGGAAGAGTCTCAAACTTCGGAGACCATCGTTCATCAGACTCCCCAAGCTCCCCAAAAAATCTGATGCTTGCGGTTCACCACAGAAGATCTTGAGCCTAAAACTGGAGCAGAAAGGTTAGGGATTAGAAGTAGTGAAGGTCGATTCTCTGCGAAACCTTATCCCATGTCATAACTAGACCCTATGATCCCTCTCAGAGGAGGACCGGGCTGGAACACCGGTTCCATGAGAGTTCAGAGGACAAGGAGGCTCGGTATATGGAATATAAAATAGAGCCAAAATCGCCAGTGCTTCTCTCCTCACGTTGAGCTCACTGAAAGCTTCGCCATTACGTTAGAGGGTAGTGGACAGACTGAAAGCCCTACACTCTACGTGTTTTGTACGCTAACGCGGTCTGATGTGTTACCAACGGCTCTTAGATCGGGTCGATGATGCACTCGAGTTACAACAACCGTTTGTTTCACTCTCAAGTTACCGTCATCCACTACGTTTACTCGGCACCTGACGCGAATGTAACTTGATAATAATCAGGCGAAATTTCTCTTTGAGGTGGGATACCGACTACCGTCTATTTGTCTAACTATTCGAAATTGTGTGCGTTGTTGTGCCTTTGACATTAGCAGCACATGCATACCTCCATCCCCACACGGTTTCGCGGTGGGACCTTCCTCTGGCTTCAAGCACGAAATTAGCGATACTGGATACGAGTGATTGAAGCCTCTGCGATGCACTGTGCTCAACTGAAACTAATAATTATAGATGTACGTTCAAGATTATAACGAGGGCGACGCGAATATCCTGATGAAAAATATGTCACTAAATCACTGTGACCGCGACTCTTCAATGGAGTCACACTTCTGAACGAAGCAGCATGGTTCGTCCAGTCAGATTTGAAAGAACCTTTGAAGTGTGGTTTTTCATTGCATCATTGCATTCGTGGTACATCATTTGACCACATCACAGCTGCAGTTATTACAATACCATATTGTACAATATCATACTTCACTGTGTTGGAATGAATTCAATTGGTTCGTTATGGGAAACTTTGCGGAGCATGGCCCCATCCTCGATTGTGATGAGGAAAAAAATTCTTAGTATCAAAGATCGAGGAGGAAGTAAAGGTCAATGTTGAGGGTCCTCCTGGAGAAGTTTGAAGAATTCATTTGTCTCATTTTCACATCGAATCGAACACCCTTCAGATCTCATACATTTTGATTCTGACTGTTTTTTATCTTTAGGTAGCAGGTTCATCAACGACTCATTTTGGAAATGACCTAGGCTACGATAATCTCGTTGATTGAGAACATTTTTAACAAATGTACCCCATTTTTGAGGCTAAATCATGTTTCGTCAATCTGAATCGAAGACTCCAAGGTCGATGTTTTTTTGTCTAACTGACATGGACTATCTTCTTGATAATATGGTACTTGCAACGAAAGGAGAATTTTTTAAACATCAGCAATCGATTCTTTCTTTTCCGAAATCACCACTTCCCAGTCATCCCAGGTTCGACGATGGTAGAGAATTTCTGTTGAAATTCGAAATGCGATTCCGCGAAGCTTTTGGGAGGATCAACTCGAGAACGGAGGAATGATATTTCAGAGTTGATTGAAGAGTGTGGCGGATAACAAATGATTCCCCGAAGTGGTGTTTATCGTGATTGTCGGAAACAATGCTGGCAGTGAATTTCTGATGACCGACAATCGGTTTCATGGAATCAGAAAATCGAGTACCAGCTATTTCATCCGAAACATAATACATTACCCTCGAAATCAACCGAATCGAAATACCATCGGATGCTTGACTCGCTCTCCCTTCTGCGGTGATTAATTTTTCATTCACTGAACGGAAGGTGAAATTATCCATGTTACATTTCATGCCAGTAGTTATTAAATTTCTCAACTTTTGAATCAAACACGATTCCACGACGTTTACATATTCCTAATATCAATGTGCGGTGGATTAAGGGCGAATTAGCATGCCAACGCGTAAAGTTCACGTGACGAAGGTCGAATTTCTACCTAATCTAATCGAAACTCATAACCCGATAAAGGTATAATTAGTCGAAGTGAAGATTATAACGAACCATAACCAGAACACAACGCAACATATCTCACGGGAGGTGTTTTAGATTCAGGGATCCGAGACCGCGGACGAGGAAGTACAAGCTTCTGCTAAATTCGGAGAACGCACTTTTTTCTATTTTTTTACGGTATTAAACAAAAAAACGACCTGGGGAAAAAGTGTTGCTATGAATGTATATGCGATTTTTGTCTTCTGTCTTCTGTCTTCTGTCTTCTGTCTTCTGTCTTCTGTCT
>JAFFZH010015370.1:50144-67666 GCA_018420115.1 Euura saliciscinereae | reverse complement strand
TTCTTTCTTCTTTCTTCTTTCTTCTTTCTTCTTTCTTCTTTCTTCTTTCTTCTTTCTTCTTTCTTCTGTCTTCTGTCCTTCATATTCTATATACGTGAAAAAATATGTCTTGTGTGACTCATCAGCCCCCAGCCAGAACCCCTGGATCCAGAAACATGAAATTTGGGCACCATATTCCTTCTACCGCGTGAGCACCCACTAAGAAGAAATTTTCCAAAATTTGACTGTTGAGGGGTTGAAAACGGGTGAAACGTGTTTTTTGTTCGCGAATTTATCGATATCTCGATTCAGCCCGATGAGATATCGACTTCGTTTGTTCTTCTTGAAGTTCGCACCCAAATATCTACCCCGAAATAAGTTCTAGATTGTATATATATTATCATACATGTGATCATATTTTCGATACAATCATTTATAATCGTTATTAAACTTTTTAATCTATCTGGGCGTAAAAAGATATGTGTGATAATAATAATGATAAACATTTTTTTTTAAACAGAATCACGAGGTGTGTATTTCATTTTGGATCTTTGTACTTTTTGTCGCAGTCCCGCCAATGTTGTCTATACCAAATCAATTGGAAGGAGCTTACATCGGTCAGGATGTCACCTTGGAATGTCACACCGAGGCCTATCCTACCTCTATCAACTATTGGACAACGGAGCGTGGCGACATGATTGTCTCTGGTAATACTAGAATTTTATGACCCAGACATTAGGTCCGCGACTTTGGTAGACATGAGATTTTTATATGTCAAGAACGTATAGCGGAGGATCTTTAATGGGGAGGGGAAAAAGATGTCAGAAAGTAAAATGAAGTAATAAAACAAAAAAAAAAAAAAAATAGGAATAATAAATGATGCATGAGTAAGTTTGAACTTAGACATATATAGTATTACTTTCACATGGTCGAAACGTAGAGTTTATCGTATGAATAATAATTTTTCATTTTATTATTATCATTATTATTATTTTTTTTTTTTTGCTCAAGTTTTCTGTGGACTTTCTCGGTTTGCGAAAATTCATTACATTATAAAGTTCATCGAAAAATGGGGTCGAATTTATCCGCCTACTCGCCTGCACTCGGTGAAAAGTTTTATCCTGGGCGAGTTTCTAAGCCCCACGGAAAAAGGACCCGGGGTTTTAAAAAAGTGCAGTACGAATGTGAATTTCACGCGGAACCGCAAAGTTTTATAAAACTTGAAACGCGATGGTGCAGCGGGGCGCTGATTAATGTCGAAACCTTTTCACGGAAAACTGAGTTTCACAAATTCTATTTCATACCTCAAATCTAGGTACACTATTTCATTTTCATTATGCATATTATCTGAAATATTTCCTCCATTTTTATTGGCCCAGATAACGTTCTTGTTTCAGGTGACAAGTACGAGGCGGTTTCCATGGACAGTGGATACAACAAATACATGTTACTCAAGATAAGGAACGTGAGTCGAAAAGATTTCGGCTCTTACAAATGCGTCGCAAAAAATTCATTGGGGGAAACTGATGGGGTAATAAAACTGGACGGTGAGTCATTCTCCCTTACGTTATTTATTTCTTTTCTTCTCCACAGTCTCGAAATCATAAAATTTTCAATTCTTTCCTATTTATTAGAGAGAGAATGAGAATTTTATATTCGTTGAGTCATATCACCGACTAGAATAATCGTATACGTCTATATCGTACGATTGAATCGTTTGTTACAGAGATTCCAGCCCCATCCACAACGACGACGCAGATTTCTCCTCACGTTACGTCATCGATAAAAAAAAGCGGTACTTTTCAGCATTTTTTTTTTTATTCCCTTTGTTTCAAGACAAGGATCAATAATTCTGCGTTGTTTATACTCGAATCACGGTTCGTCAGCGTCAATGAAATCATTTTGCTCGTTACAGGGAGGAATGGTAAGAAAAATTCACGCCAACGACCCATTGACTACGAGGTAGAGGAATGGAGAGATCATCCAGGTTGGTCTTTGAACTCTGATTACTAATTTCGCACAATTGACACCTCGAATGATCATCTAAATTGACATTTTCCTTTTTGCGAGGCATAATTTATGCAAAATGAAAGTGAGTAAGAGAGAATTATTGTTCCTTCTCGTTCCTCACGAAGATTCAGCGTCCCATCTCGGCATGTTGTGTGTGTATGGCTTATCCGGGTTTATTGGAATTGATTTAGTGTTAGTCGCGGAGCTTTACGATTCGCATACGGAATGCCACGTCGTGATAAATCCGAGGGGCCTCGGATCTAAAATCTTGGAAGAGCGCGAAGGCGTTGCCAAAACGTAGGTTCAGCTTACCGTGTAAATATTCAATCAGTAAGAGAATACGTTTTATAAATTTAAACATTAAAACCGAGCGTCGAACGAACGGAATCAACTGGAAAAAGAAGAGGCGAGAACAAAATCCACGAGAGTTTGTTTCCTCTGGAAGTTTTTTTCTTTCTTTCTTTGTTTTTTTCATTCAGACCACGTTCCACTTTTCCTCAGTGGACACTTTGATCCTCAAAGTCAGAAGTAATCCGATTCAACGATGCTCTTTTGGCGCCAGTTATACACCAAGCAACGAGATGGTACAAACCATGTTCGTAATTAACGTCATGGGGGAGACCGCGGAAGAATTGACTCACTTCTTTCAAAAAATTGACAACTCAAGTTTTGCGAATTTTTGCAATTTTTTTCGTCTCGAGGGATGGTTGAAATAATACGATCACAAAATTTTTGAACCCCCTGGGTGAGAAATACTGAGAATTTGAAGAGAACCGCAGTTTCGTTGTTGGGGTGAAAATATTTTCCCTTCTTCCTTTTTTTTATGTCTTTCTCTTATCGATGACTGAATACCTCGAACAATTGTTTTTATGGTCGATGAGTAATATTCGACGAACGTGCGAGTAACTCTGACGCATTCCCAAGTTTCCCCCATCTTCAGATTTCGCGAGTTACATGCGAAATCAAAGAGGGTTGAAGAAAAAAGAGAAATACCTACTCGGTCTGTGACTAATCAATATTCGCGACAGAACCTGATTGTGCCGCTATCAATGGCTTCGCTGAAATTACCAACGTCCTCCGAAAATCCTCTGAAACGAGGAGTGAGAATTGAGACAAATGGCGTCTCGCACGCGTAAGGAGGAAAGAGAGAAGAAAAAAAGAGTGAGCTCGAGGGGGAGCGGCTACCCCCCTGCAGTAGAAGATAGAAAAGGAAAAAGAGGACGGGAAATAAATCCATACCCTGTCGGCAAATGTTTCAACCTTTTGATAAGAACGCAACTTTTGCATGTTTTCCGGTTTCGCGAGTTTCTTTTCCGCCTATATTCAACCCACACATGCGCATATCTTTGCTAGCGTCAAATTGGCTCAGCCAAGCGTCTATCCGAAGTATTTTCCCCATTTTCCGGGGTCTAATTTTCATAGTTCTTACGAACCATAGGATTAATTTTTGAGGCGTTCAGTTTTTCCAGTGGTAAAAGGAATCCTCCGGAATTTTAGTGGCACAATTTAAGCATGGAATATCGTGAACAGACTCAAATGGCTGAGGGTGAGCAATGACGGTGAATGTCTACCCACTCCTGGTTCCATTCTCGACGAGTACTCTGTCACTTTCGTTGGTTTACGTTGGCGGCCATTCATATCACGGGCATGGTCACAAAATCGTATGAAATTTCTTAAAATTAAACGTAGAAAAATGTGAGGAGATTTCTTTTGCTTTCAATTCAAACCCCAAGAGCGTGCAAAAATTGTTTTTTCTTTTCTTTCATTTGACTTTTAACACGATATTTTTTTTACAAAACTCTCGACATGACGTATTTCAGATAATTACAAATCGACTCAATAAATGAAAACGAACAAACTATTCTCTTGTTTCTTGACATTGCTTAGCCATTGAATCGATGGTGCAAATGTCAGAAAACCAACAGCATTGCGATTACAGAAAGAGTCAAATAAATTGAAATTCACTTCACATGAGTGGATTGATCCTTTTGTAAGAATGTGAAAGAATGGATTGCAGTGAGGTCCTAAATCCTAGGCGTCGAGATAGGATTGCAATTCACGCATTCATGACTAACTTGAAATGTTGGGTTTCGAGGGTGATGTGAAAAGATGACAGGCAAAAATCTCACGAAATAAATCGGGGATGAAATAGGGAATCCTGAGAATATAACTTCTCTCACTTCTTTGTGCAAACTCTGCCAAGCAGTGCATGAACACGTTGAATCCTACACTCCACACATTCAGGACTATCTACTTATTCGAATTGGATCTCTGAAGGGCATCTGCGAGCGCTATTCCTGTGTGTCAAAGTTGAATCTTCGTGAGGGTAAACAGCGAACTGAACATGAAAAATAACCCGAGTCAAGGGAAAAAGATACAGTAACGTAAATCACCAGGAGCGATCGTCCCGCTTTAATCCTTCCTTTTTTACAACCGTTTCGAGTGCAGCTGGTTTAATTTCCAAAGACGTATAAAACTATGTAGCTGCAGCTACCATTGAAGAAGGAACTGCAACGTGGGAATAAAAAATCAAACGAGCCAAGAGCCTATGGCGCAGCTAGTCCACGTCGTAGGATCTTGAGTCCGTTGATTTCCACAGCGGATTGTAAGAGGTATTTTTATGAGTCTGTTTGCAGATTACGACGGGGACTACACTCTGGTCTCAATGCGAACACCGGGAGATACGTCAGAAAGTTCCGGTACATCAGATTCTCGAAAGTTCCAAGGTACCGAGGTGATCCTGATGCTCTTACTGACCGTTGTTCTGTTCTTCGCCGTCAGGAGATGATTTTTACGTTCCGGATGGGGCTTCCAGATAGTGTTTATTAGGCGGTACGGACGGCAGTGATGATATTTCTGTCGTTAGAAGAGTGTGCTAAATTATTTTCATACTAAACAACCTTAATATAAACAAAAAATTCTTATTAAAAAAATCATTGAAAAGAAAAACCAAAAAAAAAAAGAAGAAGATTAAGAGGTAGGAGGAGGTAGAGGTTGAGAATATCGATAAGTAAACGAATAAATAGCCATTATAAATATAACATGTAATCGAGGAAAGTAGTGGATCACCATTCATGCTCATCCCGATATGATGATAGGTCTGACAAGGATTCGATTTCGTACCGCAGAGGATCATTAATTTACGAACAGAATGTTTCAATTAGTGTATCCCTAGTCATTTTATACCTATGAAAGATAACGAGCGACGATTGTCATCGTACGACTAATTATACAGATACCCATTCGCAAACCAATAGGCAAAATCAATCATGTTTACGCAGCGACTTACATTTTCGGAATCTCATGTATGTAAATAACACCGCGAATGCGCGCCCTTTCATCTTCAATTCTTGCAAATCATATTGATTCTGAAGAATAAAAGTTGTGGAATACAGCGAGATCTCGACGATTCAACGAACACTGCCCGAGCCGGCCCCCCCACCATCGGGCATCTATGCTGACACAGGCGGCTGCGCGCGCAGCCGCGCCTGCGCACGAGCACAACGGAGCATTGTATGTCGAATAGGTGAGATCCTGGTGTAGCCAGACGTATGTATGTAAGATAATAGTTGTTTCGCAAAAGTGTTGATGTATAATTGTTGAATATAGCTAAGATATACAATCAATAGAACCTGAAAACGACGTGAGAATTGGGTGGCTTTATCTTATAAATAGTTTTTAAAGAAGAACCACCACACTATAACCAAGATGTAAATGTGAATGTAAATATATCTAAGTTGCGTGTCAAATGAACTAGTTTACTTACATGCTGGAAGGTGGTATAGAGCAGACCGTCCGCGTCGTACCGGAATATTTCAAATACGTACGTGGGGTTCTCTGCAGGGGGAGAAGTTATGTTCGTGCAAAGGCGGAGTCTCTCAGGGTGAAGTGGAAATGTTTTCTTAAATTGATGTAGGTACGTACGTCGCGCGCCGGGTGCATGAAATGAAAATTTTTTACTTTCTGTCATTTTTCTTTGCATAATATAATATCACTGATACCACTTTGATGGTAGTATCTTACTGTAAATACATTCATATTTTATCTCCCGAATGCCGAATCGGTATTCCCTCAACGGGGAAGGGGAAGGGGAGGCGCGATAAATTTGACGAGGAGGTGAATAACTCATGAAACATCTCAACCGAACCAAGTTCTGATACTTTCGTATAGAATAGAAATAAATAAACCTTCGTACTACGTCATCCTGAAAAACTTCGAATTTCCCCCTTCGCTCTGCTGTATATGATATTAGATAAGACCTGTCCTCTGTCGCTTTGATGTTACCATTGCAACAATTTGAATAAAAAAGATGCTTTTGCAGTATTATCTAAGCGATGTAACCACCATAGTTTGGATTAAATGAGAAATTGAAGAAAAAAAAACGGATAACTGTAGCAGTAAATTAATTCTAGTGGAAGAATAAAAAATCCGCTTTCGGCAAACAGTCATTTCTCGGCAACCGAAAAAGGTGTTCATTATACCAGATCGAGGATCCGAATTTTTTTAGAAAAGATTCAAGTTAAATCAAATTTGGAATTTTTTGCTTGTTCGAGTGATTTTGAATGACGGAAGCGGAACAAAGTCCGTAAAAAAAATTGAATCAGCTAAATACGAGACAAACGGTGATTTTCAGGGATCTGATACAACCGAGTGAGTGGAGTCCATCACACTGTAAATAATTATTCCATTCGATCGCTCCTTTGACAGAAAATTGAAAAAAAAAAAAAACACACACACACACATCGAACATTCCACTTAACTCTCCACGGTTTGTTTCGAGTTCGTTTAATGAGTGTACAGGATGCGGGTCAAGAGATGACGAATAGCTGTAATAAAATAAAATAAAATAAAATAAAATAAAATAAGGCGTGTAAAAAGTATATTTGACGTCATCGGAACCGATAGGAGAAAATAATTTGACCGAACTGAAAAAAAAATGTCTCTGAGATCCTGAGAGATAATATATTATACGAAATGAAAGAATCGATTCCGACTGACTCGGGGAAGGTCGAAGGTAGCAGGGTCGCATGGGACTCGGTGACCTTCTAACAGACAGTCTGAGTTCCGTATTCTTATCTTGAAATACGTCGAAGTGACCTAGTGACAAGCCTGCCTCCCCCCCTTTGTGTCAAAGGTCCGGAGACTCCTGTCTGGTTACGAGCAGGTCGTGTGTCACCGACGAATATTATCAAACCCGTGTCACCCACGTGACGGAAGTTGTGTGGGTCGGGGGTCACATAACTGGCCGTTTGTGAAACGATATTTGCCGTGCGACCGGGAATGCTGATTGGCAAAACGGAAGAAAAAAAAAGAAGTCTTATACCACACCGCGCGTTTGTTGCCGCAAGCTGATTGGGGAGCTTGCGATTTTAATAGAATTTCTCCCTCCCGATGTTGAATTGGCAAAAAGTAGTCGGGAACGGAACTTATACTCACTTTAGCAAGTGTCTCTGTGTGTCAGTCGGAGTGAATTCTTTACGATAGTAGTATAATAAACGAGTAACGATACGTCACTATGAGGAAGGAAGAAAAACAAAGAAAACGGTTAAATCAATAGCGTTTAGTAAGGAATATAGTAGGTATATATTATAACGAGAGATATTGTATCCATTGTAGATAATAATTTGTTGTATTTATTGATATTAACATAAACATGATTAAAATATACATAAACATTAATTTTATTTATTTCGTGCCTACGATTCAATTAATTACCGTCCCAATCGATTCCACAAATTAAGATGAATGCTGATACGGTGAGTAATTTTCATTCTTATTCTCTATATTAGATACTATCTCCAGCTTTTCCTGCCTTGGAACGCTAGAATCCTACTTATTGCACGGAATCGAGACTGAGCTCCCCACTCCCGACATTTAGAGGGAAACGTCGCCTGCGCAGACTGTCGGTGCGCCGCGATCCATGCCGATGATGGCGGGAGGGAGTGAAATAAGTGGGGTCCGAGTGTATTAACCCATCTGCTTTGAGCAGTTTTCAGTTTTTTCAGCAGTTTGAGCTCGATTAATTTTTTCACCCCCATATATTATCAATTTATTGGTTATGGATGAAACCCAAGTGTCTTGAAATCCGTTGACGGTTGATTTCATAAAAATTCAAGCATTAAAGCGAACGTGTTCATTCGATTTTTCTTTTTATTTCTCTTTTACTTGGTTGAATCGTCGCCGAGAGTGGCTAGTCGAAGAGAATATCTGCACCCGGTGTAAATGACCTTCAATTAAAAGTGCAAAAAGTGTACGCCACGAGTGGTTCGCGTCGGGGTTGGCAATCAATCAGGGCAACTACCATTTATTTTTTTTTCTCTCACTCTCCCTTGGGAAGAAACGACGTGCAGCAGCAGAGTGAGAAGGTGGTTTGGCTATGGGATGGAGGGTTGAAAGGGAAACGCTACGAAGCGGGGGTGGGGACCGTGACAAGCGATTGTAATTACGAAGGGAGCACCGGAATGACGAATTTACACCACAGCTAAACTAGTTAGTTACTCGACTCAATGTGTTCGCATCAACGTCAACAGGAAGTGGGAAGCGCTGTGGCCCCCGGTCGCGGTCTACCACCAACAAACCTTCTCCTGCGATAAATAACTTCAAACTTGAACCCTGGGCTTAAACCCGTGTCGAAGGTTCAATCGAGACGACCAGACGCCAATGTTCGCGACCGAAACAAACCCTGTGAAGTGTTAATGAAGACCACATACCTGCCTTGTGGCATCTACTGAGTGACTGTTTCTATGGATAACAAGAATCATTAAAACACCGGTATTGTCTTTCATTAGGGCTTCCACAACATTGGCAAGGCCTCGATAAGGGTTAGTATGGAATCTTCAAGTGGTAACACCCTGGCATGGTCCCATTAGACCTTGGATACTTGGATCCCAATCGGATTGATTTAGTAGGGGCCCGATCAGGCTCCCCTAACGAGGATACAACGCTCTGAGCGGGGAGGTCTGATCAGAGTATTCCACTCGGGAACGCAAAATGTGTACCTACCTACTTGCGAAAGTCATTTGTCATCGAAAACAATGCCTATTGAGGCTTTCCTATGGTGTTTCCACCTGAACACGTCAAACTGACTCTCATCGAGGTCTTGCTAATGTTGGGGCAGCCATGAACCCATGAAGTTGTCCATCGAAATCTTTTGAACTCTTGAAGTTTGGTGTTTGTATCATAGTATATCATAGCTTGCTAGAGCTTCTGACCTCCAAAGACCCGTGATATTGAATTCTCAATTTAGGTATTGTCGTTGTTGGCAAAAGGGAGGCGGTGTATACACACTCCACATTCGCTTTTCTGCAGGTAGTGAAGATAATACAATAGAACAGATAAGAGATAAGAGATACAGGGTGGGTGTAATCTTGAAAGTATTCTGCACATTCCTAAGGGGATTGGAGAACACAGGGGGTAAGTCAAGGTGAAAGAGAAGGAGAGATGGAGGGTGAGAACGAAAAGAGAAAAGATAGATGTAGGGGGTATCACGGGGAAACGTCTTGTTGCCCAGCAAACTCTGGAGACCATGCAGTCTCTATATACTTATACTATCTAGATGGCCGTCGGACCGTGAGACCTCACTTATGTGGGTGTACGAATGTTGGTATATCTGTGCAGGGGTATCTCCCCATTAAGATTCCCCGAGGAGTATGGGAGGGTGTAAGTCAGAAGATGTGCGATAGAAGAGAAAGAGGAAAGTGAGATCATCACAAAGCGACCGAACGGTTCAATGCTACGGAGGATTCTTTTGTTTTCAAATTCCGACTTCTTCAATCCATTTCGATCCCATTTCAACCCGGGGTCAGCGAGGTATGCTTCAAAGCCAGTGCCGGAGGAGTAATTACTTGGAAAGTTTTTTCGAGCTCGTTGACAACCGCAACGTTTCCACCTAATTCATCTCTTGATGAGATTACCAAACGAATGAACCTAGTCTAGGGACAAATGCCTGACCTCGATTGCCTTCCAAGCTGGTGTCGGATCCGCGACCACTTCAGCCTTACGGTGTTGCGCCCCCAGGGAACGAACCCCGGATCAGACCTGACTCCCCTGCTCAGCCTGGCTATCCCACGAACCTGAGGAATGAGGCGAGGAAAGAGCGGGAGGGATCGGGAAACCAAGCATGAAACTCATGACTGGTGATTCACGAGGAGCCATTAACTTCGTCGTTATTTTTCCGCTCTGAGGGCACATCCCCGTTTTCGTTGATACAGACCACCATGTGCAACATGGTTGCGTTAAAAAATTGAAATTCGATTCGATCATGCGCTTCTGACCTCTGTGGTTCAACAATTTGTGGAGCAATTTCATTATACATATGGTCGGTAGCGAATAGGCGTCACGTCACCTTCGTGCTTTCATTAAGCTTCATTTGACGGTTAATGAAACGAAACGATGCCAACAGAAAGAAAATTGTTAGAAATGGGAAAGTGTACGAAATTCACGTGTGAGCTAGCTGGTGATGAGGTACAGGTAGTGAAAAGGCGTTCCACGAGACTGCACTACAACCCGTGTGAATTGAGAAGTGGGTTGAATATTTCTGGACTACCAGAGATGGTAATTGGCGAAGGGAGAGGCAGAGGTACTCTGGGTTTTGGTCTAGATAACTGCCCGGGAGGAAGGCGAACACGGCCAACCAGTGTTGAATAAAACAAGATACGTTACGTCGGAGAAGATGGTTCGTATAATTCAAGAGCACCACCATGTCGCTACAAATTATTATTTTCTTTTTTTTGGGCGGGGGGAAGAAAAAAAATGAGCAATGATTTCCTACAAGAGTAGGAATTGGGATTTCCTGTATTCAGAATTTATGTCATGTTCAACACGTCACATTAAACTCCAGGCCTCGTATGTGACCACATATTTCACGATGTTTGTCAAATTTTCGCGAAATCTCATGCTTCTTACGTTAAAATATATTCTGGATGAATCCAGACGTCTTTGAAGAGAATCGAGACAAGTCAGTGATATAAGAACGCATTATTCTACCTCGGACCCGACCGCAATCTGTTTTACAATCTTGATTCTGGTTTTCCATTATTGAACTGCGGGCAATTCATTGACAGTAATAAGATTGTCGCAGACTTCCACCTCGAATCAAACCAAGTTAACTCGAGGATGCCTTAGTAGATAACTTTCTACCATCCGGATCAAATTTTCCGATGCTTGAAGCACTGGAAGATGAAGAATCGATTGTCGACTCTGGCTGAAGCAATTAGTTCATGCACTGAGCGATTAAATCTTCCGTCTATGAAGTAATCTGGTGATTTTGATCGGAATAAGGTTGGAATACGAAAGGAATGAAAAATAAGTGTATAAATAAGTGTCCCGAATGTTATCTCGAAAATTGTTTTCAGCACTCCCAATTCGACGGTTCGAACATTTATATTTCAACAGAATTCAATATCGAAAGCAAATAAAAATGACGCTATGTAGCGTAGCTGGTGCGGACTTAATTTAATTTTTGTTTTCGGTTGTTAAGCTCTTAATCCGGTAAAATCCAAGCCCAATAATTGAAATGCTGGTTCACCTGACCAGAAATTGCGGCGCATAGCGTAGATTAAATGAAGCTTTTCGTGTGCGTTTCGCTCGGAAATTTCCAGGTTCCAGAAAAACTTTCTAGTAGTTTGTCAGCGGGTAGTGCTTCATGAATTCTCATTCCGGTTCCAGCGGTGCTTCATAAAATATTAGCGCTTTAAGTATCCATTTTAATTCCGACAGAAAACGAGTTCGAAGCTTTTTCTGACAAGCATAAAACCTACTGTAAGCTTCTGGGTGATATGCATAAAACATACCACTGCATTATCTATTTCAAAGAAAACCGAGTTCAAGTTTTTTGTACTAATTTAAACAATGCAGAGGCGGTGCTCGGATCGATCAGTCCACCCGTGACGAAGATGCGCCGATCCAGTCAACGAACCGAGTGAAGGAAGCGACAAGACGACCCCAACAAAGAAACGAGTATACTTCTAAACCGGAAAAACATATTTATGAGCTGAGACGGTAGCAATGCAATTTTTTCGAAAATGCTTGTGTAGTCGACTGACGTAACACGAAACTGGTGTCAGCGGTGGGATAATCGAATACGAATTTGGTGCAGCGGCGTCTCATTTCGCATTAATTTTGATTGTGACTTAAGGGAAGGATCGAGATCGTTTCCTTTTTCTACGAGTCTGACTAGAATTCGGCCAGACTCTATCACGGCACATACCACTTTCCCTCCACGGTAAGATATTAGGGTAGTTTCCTCTCACCATCTCAGTTGACGGACCTTGGGCGAAAACCAGAGCGAGATCGTCGCACCCGACCCGGGTTCCCTAAACGTTAGCCATCAATTCATTGGATTTTAGCGGTGAGTTTATAACACCACTTTCTGTGAAAAGTGCTTTTCCCGAGTTAAAAATTGGCTTCTAATATGATATATGCTGGTCACCATATGGTCTGAAAAGTGCCGCAGTGGAGACAATATTTTCAGTTCCTTCCCCCATATTGGAAAGCGATGGTATTATACCGCCGGCACCGTTCGGTTCTCATAGGAAGACCATATTTCAAACCCCATTGCGAATGAGGGCAGCGTTATCGCGTGTTGGACAGTTGCAGTGACTTATGAGAATCAAATCGTTACTCCGAAAGACCGGATCAAATCTAAACTGTACATATTTAGTTGATGCTTCTCAAAAAACCTGTCTCAGCGTTCACTTGACTTTCGTATATGAAGAAAAGGGGAAATAAAAAGAGGAAAATTATTAGATTCCAGTGGACCTCCAGCACTGGTACCTCGTTAATCTTCACTAGCGGTGTCCGCGTAATGACAGGGTCCTTTCACGAAGCTTCTTACTACCTCATTGCTTTCTATAGCCCACTGACGCGACGGCCAAAGTCTGAAATTAGCTGTAATGAAATAATGGCCCAGTGTGTGACGAAATGGACTCGGTGAGATGTCAGCTTTGATGAAAAAAAAAAAGAAGATATTGTGTCGTAACAAATTCTTTGACGCTCTGCAGTGAACGTTGGTGATTTTTTTCTTTCGCTGATGATGTATACAATTTGAAAAGTTTGTTCATCTTCAAAGTGAGTTAGGGAAAATCCGTGAAAGTTCTCGTGTGGATGGAGGTTTTGTGAACTCTGTAGAGTTTCGCAAAAGGGGTGCAAAGCAAGGTTATGTTCTATTTATCGGACGTCAGTTTCAGTTTCTCGATTCTCACGGGTTCAATCGGCTTTCGATTCTAAGTCACGGATTATGAGGGATATCGGAGTTTCAACTCCGAGTTTGAAAACACTCGACAATAGCCATGCTCCTAGGTATTGGACCCCATGAAATCCGCAAGAGTTTAACCCAGGGAAACAAGCCTTCGGGGAGCACAGATGAGGCAAGAAACGAGGCGCGAATCCCCGGTACTCGTCAGCTAATTACTCCAGAGTTCGAATCAATTATCCAAGATGGAGTCAAGTTATTATCTTCCCGAGTTAGAGAGTTACCCTAAGCGGTGGCTACCACTTCCCTGTATCATATGCTCAGACCATACCGTTACCGAAGGGTTTCCAACACGAATCAGATACCAATATGTATATACGCATCTCGAATTTGGAGCAGACAAATCGGAAGCCCTGTTAACGGCGTGGAATAGGTGGAAAAATGCATGTGCAGAGATCCTGGAGGAACTCTTTTGAGACACTTTACAAGTGTACCAGCGTGAAGTTCGTCCTAGTCAACTGGCATTGTTACCGCGAAATACAAGTAACAACGTTACGTACCTGCATAGAACGAGCAAAGCTAACGATCCCAGTTCGACCGAGTACCACACTATCGAAAGACGCTTCTCAGCGCGAATGCTGCCCCAATTGACGTACCCCGAACGTGTCGAAGCTGCGGAGTACTTCGAGGTGAGAGTAAAAAAAATATAAAAAACACCACTCATAGCCACAGCGCCCAGAAGCCCAGGAAGGGAAATGAATTCAGACACGATCCACTGTTTTCCCTCCCAGCTTGTACGCCCGGATACGTGCGACGATTCCGCGAAATAGTCAACCGTGTGATGATAAAATGGAACGAAATTATCAACCCTGGCGTGTTGTCCGGTTGGACCCACCGACCGGAGTGGACGCCGAAAATTTTTCAATGAAAACAATCATTTTCACGGTATCGACGATGCATGCAACGATCGCACAATGGATTGAACCACCCTCCACACGTCACGTACATCAATTACATGCATCAGTATCGATACGTGTACGGATATCACCTCCGATTTCTTTGCTCATTTCATCATGAGTGTTGCGAACGAAGAACAGCTCTCTTCGCAATGTTTTATTATCGCGATATAACGACGGACAGTGAATACTACGGTCCGAGTGGTACGGTATAACACCACTCAAAAACGGAATGGCGCTTAGCGTGAGAATACGACCCCCGCCACGCAATTTGTAAATTCGGACAAAATTCGGGCCAGGTGACACACGTAGAGGGTGATGTGCGCTCTGGTATAATTATTCAGCGTGAAGTGTGTACTCGGAGAAAAACTGTTGCCTGGAGCGTTTAAACGAACATTATTCAGCTGGGAAAAGGAGAGGCGAGAGGCAACCCGGTGTTGGTCACGTCACACCATGCATCAACCACGGGGATGCTGCGCTCCCGTTTCTTCGCTCGAGTTTCTTCACCTCGGGATTGTTTTTTACCCTATTTTTCCTCCTCCTGGCAAAAAGAAGAATGAAGAAGAAGGAAGAGAAAAATCTGACGTTGAATAAGGACACGCTGAGAGAAGGATATAGAAAGGCGTTGAGTTTCACAGATCTTCAGGGAGGTTATAAAACTAGCGTTAGCAAGCTCGTGGGACACTTCGAACGGATAACACATTCGCAGGGATTTTGATTTTCTCGAGGGACACGCTTCGAACACTGACGGAAGCCCATTAATTACGGTATCAGGGGGAGTCGGGAGTTTTTAGGGGTAAAAATTTAACAAACTGCGGTATTGTTTTTCGCCAAGGTAACTTTCTTGGAAGATTTACGTGGCTTGGGTCCCACCGCTCGCTCTGGGCGTCTTCGTGTTTTCAAAATTCTCTTTGCTGAATCCAATTTTACGGATCGTTGCTCCTCGAGTTGTGACACGTACCTACAGTACGGTATTAAATCTGCAATGGACGGTTAACTTCTAATGATTTAAAGCTCGCAAAAACAGTTTAACCGAATTAAGCCGAACCGTTTGTTTACTCTACTGTTTTACTCGAGACTTTATCCACCTCGGTACGAGTCACAAGTCCAGAACGGAATTCTAATGGAAGTTATATTCTTGGATTCAGAGATTTGAGGTAAACGAACCACTTTATGAACCCCATTGCGATGTTCACGTCCGGATGACGGGAGAGAATGTGAGATGACCACGAATCGGATCATTGATGAAGAGAGACTTTGGTAATTGAACTTTTGGTTGAAAATTGAAAATAAAAGAAAGGTCCAAAGTGCAGTGTGCGGTCACCTGCTCTTCCACCGAGTTCGAAACTATCCGGTAATGTTGACGCGTGGGTCAGGGGACCCCAGTAGCCAATTTCTTTAAGTGCCGACGGCGTATCCGCCTCCAGCCCCCATTGTGATCCGATATCACCGCTATTTTGGCTCAGATTGCGAGACACCGTGACCAAATTTTCACAAAGTCAAAGGTTTTGGCATCCTACAAATGTCATCGTTTCTGCTCAGACTCAGATTCCACTCGGATATGTCGCCTTATCGCTCCTCACGATATTCAATCCCGAAATACACCAATGAATTCCTTTTCAGTCCATCGATCGTTCGTGGACTATTCTCTCAATAATTCTATGACTCTTCGTCTATTGTGGAGAGACAATGGTTTATTCGAATCAATGGAACACAGCGGTTCTATATTCAATATCGATTACAAATGAGCGAAGAATGGTTACCGGTTACTCTAACTATCGTCGCAGTAATCTGAGTAAAATTTGTAAAAATCGCGCCTCTCTTTGTTCGTCAATTTAATTACGCTACATTTAGCAGAATATTTTCACCAACTTGAACACAATTACTGGATCGCTAAGTGATCAATTGGCCAAAGTTCAATATTTTGGGCAACGGTGACTAGTTAATTAAATTCTGGCGTGGCAATTAGCTAGCCGTGGTATCTCGACAGAGTCTGGGCCACAGGAACAGGGCGAACCAGATTCTAGTCTAACCAATGTTCAGGTGGACTAAGCTGTGCTTTTGAGTCGTTTTGTTCGAACTACCGAATAAAGCAGTTCTAATTAATTCTGTACACGGTTTAATTTATATTGGATTATTTTTCGCCATTTTTTCATAGTTTATCACTAAGAGAAATAATCAGTTTCAATAATTCAAGAGCCTGTCCGTAACAGGTTATAACAGTTCTGATTATCCAAGTTTTCGGTACTTAAACTTCAAGTGCCTACTTTAAGTTCAATTTGTTTTAGTTCTGGGGCGTCTCTAGTTAGTGGGTCTCGCGTTAATGGGAACGTTTCATAATTTTATCACTCAATTCACGAGTTCAAGTATTTTCAAGTAATTGTCGAATCAGACGGAATCGATCGTGCAATTCATAGAACACAAGCGATTAGAGTCAATCTTCACTGCACGAAGACAAGAGAATTTATCCAGCTTCTCGTGAGCTTCATGAAATCGTATCGAGTGCCACGAAGTCCCGAAGCTGTTTTTCACATTCTCTCGATTTTTTTTTTTTTGTTCTCGATATTCATAAATTGGTGTCGTTTGTACTTGTTATCTCCGAGATGCTATTTTTCACCCAACAAGCACCGTTTTTTTCCAGCTGTTTTTTAATTTTAGTAGATTTTTTATCAAAAGTAGCAAAACTCGTATTACAACTGAGTTTGCGCAGAATCGATGAATATCAGTATCTGTTGAACATTTCTCTAGAATCTTGTGTATCCTATTTCGCAGTTGCACGTTGGCAGTATGGTAATAGTGCAATAGAAACGGTAACGGTAATGTAGGGTAGTTGCACGTAACAGTAATGAGATTAGTAATCGCTTTGGTGATTCGATATTCGCAGTTACCTGCATACATCTACATATGTGGGCGGGGGGGTAGATTTAATCTCGCTTACCTCTACACGTGATAATATCTGTTTAACATCTTAATAACAGAATCCCAGGGGGGGGGGGGGTCCCACCGGTACCACATCTGACGCTTGTTAACTAGACTGGAAATTCTGTTGTCACAGAATCATACGGTGAAACTAACAATTGGAAAAATTATTATTTTAACTATCACAAAGTTATTTGAAACCTGGTGATATTTATAAAAGTTAAGAATAGCTGCATTTAAACGTGACCAATTTTTCTAGAAAAGAATAATTAGTTGAGTAATTGGTATTTAATGGAATCAGACGTTTATCTTTTCGAATAATAAATCCCTCTCGCCACTTGAGCATTTAAAACTGCAGATGCAGAGGAAAATTTTTATTTTCAATCTTCCCCTCTCCCCATTTTTCTCCACAATCTCATTATTTCTCTTCTTAATTATTCCTTTTTCTTAAACGCTATTAGCAGCTT
>JAFFZH010015370.1:0-38856 GCA_018420115.1 Euura saliciscinereae | reverse complement strand
GACAATTCAATTTCTACATGAAGAGCGTGATGTTTCTAGTTGGGCTCAAGTAGGGCTCTAGATAGTTTTCCCCACCTAAAAGTCAACTTAATTTCTGAATGCGGAGCGCGTAACGTTTTTGGGAGGGCCCTAGTAGGGCTCTAGATAGTTTTTCTCATTCAGAAGTAAATTGAATTTCTGCATGGGGTTCTAAGTCAGAGGTGTTGATCGATTGTTTCGGGACGACACGCTCTTCGATTTATTGGAAAAAAGTCGCGCACCGGTTTAATGGTGTTTTGAAGTGGTTATAAACCCTTGTTGACATTTGTGAGATAGTTTGAAGGTGAATCGTGGCGTTCAGCTATACCGCCTCGTGATGGCGATCATGTATGCAAACTGCCGTAGACAACCTAGTTTGATTGATGTTGGCCAAACTCAACTTTTCCGTTCCCGCACGACTAACGTCTCTGCAGGATGGTGGTATAATCCACCTTGTTTTCCCTCTGCGGTACGCATAAATTTATCCCTAAAATTGAATACATACCCGACGTTGTTGCCCTTCGATTCAACTTTACTGCGCTATTTTTATCCTGTTGGGATTTTTATTCCACTATATTGTCTATATTCCGTACCAGGCACCGATCCTAAACTTACCTAGCTATGCATGATCGTCCGAATGGGTTCACATGAAACCCCAGGCTAAAAATTGTCATGTATGTCCTATACGTAAAGTTTGATCATTCGCAAGGCACGTTGTACGTGCGTGTGCTAATGTGAATATGCATATATTAGCGAGATATTAAGAGACATAAATTGGGAACACGGCGTGCATAAATGCCCACGAACGTAGGGTGGAACGAGGATCGGAGAGATTTAGTGAGATCTTAGGGTAAAGTGTGGATATTGAGGGTATATCACTCACGGGCTGCGGTTACACCCCATTCCGCCAACTACCCAGGCAACACCATCCACTACTAACCAAACCAGTCGGCCGCCATCCCCTGGTGAACCGAGGGTGAGTGGGTGCTCACCTTCGCCATCAGATACAGCTTCAGTTTCATCTATGAATCAACCATCTGTAACGTATAACGGTATCACCACCGTCTTCGACGTTGCAATGCAAATTGGAAATCCGTGTACTCAATTACACCCAGACGTTCCCTAATCACGCGTATAGAAATGCTAATTCGTAACACCGACAATAACGTCAGGATTCACGACAACCTCCATGATTACGAATGACGAATTGTTAACTACGGTCCTGAGAGGCTCGTCGGAAGTTGCCAATTTTCCCATGTTATCTGGCCAACCGAGACTCCGGTATGTTTAGATTCTCAACTACGTTGCCAATGACCAGTCTCCGGGTCGCCTCCGGGTCGCCTCCGGGTCGCCTCCGGGTTGCATCCGGACCGGCGTCTGATTTTGTGCAAACGGAATTCCGCGAGTGAGTACGTGGGAAATTAAATACAGACAAGGACTTGGTACAGCGAGACCTGTCCGGTAATGAACCCTGAAGTCATCATATAGGTTCTCTTCAATAGGGTTAAGACTCAGCTGGTCCCTTACGTCATGCGTTGCGGAGAGGGATGGTGGTGAACAAGGAAATAACATTTGTTTAACGTTCTTTCACGTTTGGAGTTTGAGAGTGGTCCGATAGTCGGAATACCAGGTTGGACATCGTTCGAATCCCGGATCTACCTCGAATGAAAGTTGAAACTCGGCTGCTTCTTATTTCTTCGTTTTGGCAAACGACGTGGGTCGAATCCGATATCACTACTCCTTCGCTTCCTCACCCTTACCCATCGATAGATACCCTAATATTTGGCTAGTTAGAGTTAGGTCATGCGAGACCACGCTACGAGCTATGCGGTCTTGAGTATATATGCACACGTGTACACGGAATCCCGATACGTGTATCACATACACATCACCTTTTGTCGAAATCTCTTCACCGTCAAGACGCGGCTCAGCTTCGTTTCTCACGTCAACTGCAACAGATTTAGCAGCAAATTCGCGGCTTAAGGCAAGTGCAGTGCGGAAAGTGGAGAACTCACGACGTGCGCATGCTCCGGATTTCCACTTCGCCATTCAGTTCACTCGGTAGTCGGGAGCAAGATCATATCATTGATGAATAAAATTGACTGTCAAGTGTGACATGAGTCACCGGAAGTTTAACCGTTCACAAAGAGTATTTCCGCCATTCGTGAAAACATGCGCAAGGCATCGCATTGTTTATTCCATTCCCTGTTTACATGCTTTGGGTGGTAGTGCTTAAACTTTCTCAAGTGGCGAGGACGCGAATACGAGTTGCCGGAGTGGGTGTATTCTACATCGGTGTGAGAGGTGTCGGATTCCCTTGATCCCGTGACCCCAGTCTATCCTCTGAGCCCCGTCCCCGCTACCCACAGTCAAATGATATCATCTCATTAACGGTGAATTAGTAACTTCAACTTTCCTCCAATTGGATCATACATTCAGACTGCTTCCAGCTTCCGCCTGGACATATCGATCAACTTGGTTGTCTCGAGAGCGTTGGTCAGCCAGTTCGCATGCCATTGTTACTTTTTGCCACTTTCGATTCTCTCGGTGTGTGTGTGTGTGTGAAACTTTGGGTGAAAAGTTCGTGACAAAAGAAGATTTGCAGGAAAGCGTTAACAGGAATTCCGAGGCAATAATTGGGTGCCATAGAATCTCTCTGCGCACGCCAACGATACACACGGAAAAAAGTAGTTATTCGTCTCTGAAGTTTGAAGGTGCACGCATTTTGCAGACTTAGAATCGACGAGGAAACGGACCTGTGTGCAATTTGGCGATATTGCTCCCAGTGGGAAGTGTTCAATCGGTTAATTCCTATCGAAAATTGAAGCAGAGGTAACCGGCCGAGTACCGTGTGTGTATCGGATGATTGATTGTTAACCAATTATCCGCGCCACTAGGGGTATCAATTTGATTATAGTTAATTACGATTCAATTAATTACACAGAGCTCTTCCAGAACGGAGATAGCCTCTGGTATTATTTACATAGAGGAGAAACTCGTATTTTATGTGTGTATACCCCAGTTTTCGAAGAGCCGAAGCCCGTTGGTGGTGGGTTCCTCGGGTGAATTTATTAATTAACTTCTCCCCCTACCCCCCATAGCCTCTATCTCCATCATCGTTCACGCCAAGTATTCGTCGGCTTCTCCTTTCCCACAGAATCTCGGAGTATCTCGTCTCTCCAGAAAACGACGTACCGAGATATAAATGATCCTTGGCACTCGACATTTTACCTTGCCTGTTGTTGACGAGCCAGTTATACGAGAGGCGCACTCACCTGCATTCTACACCTCATGCTGAGCCATTGCTAGCTTAATTACTTCCGTTGCGCTGCAAAATTCAAGTGTCGCGCTACTAGCAGTGAAAATTTGTCATTTATGGGTCAGCTGGCTTGAATTATCGTCACTTTGAATTGTGTTACTCGATAATCTGCGGTCATGTGTTATCCAACGTTATTCAACAAGTTGTGAAAGGCTCCGATTGTATACCGAAGGAATAATAACCATTTGTGATAAATTATCGCCGCGACCACCTGCTTGAATCGCATGCCACCACACGTGGCAATATTCAACGAATCACGAACTGATCGGAAAGTTCTGTGAGATCAGTCGATTTTCTTTTGTTCACTTCATTTTTTTGTTATCCTATAAGGCAAGTTATACGTCGATATCGTACAATATCATCGTTCCTACACAACTTTCTTATCAAACTCTGTAACTAACAATGTGGAAGTCATATCGGTGAGTTTTCTTCGATCGTTGAAGATGAAACAAATCTCAGATTACCCCAGAACCACGGGGGTGGATCCAATTAGATATTAATGGACGACATTCTCAGATTTGATCATTTGTTAACGGTAACGACTGCCGTTCATAAATCAAGACAATGAAAACATTGATTTCAAGGAAAAGTAGGTATAGCTTCTTCGAGATAAGTGCGAACGCGTGTAGCGAAAGAGTTTATGTTCCCCTTGGGAACTGGCAATAACCCCCTTCAGGGAAATCTAAAAAAAAGTGATCCTTAACATTTTTTCGACGGTTATGTGGTTATTTGAAAATGATCGCCTGTTTAGCGACGTCAAGATTGACGATGAAGCATGAAGGTTTGATATTTTGTAGCCCTGCAGTGGGCTTGAATGTGATGATTTTTTATTTTCAACTTGTTTTTGTCTTCACAATCTGGCACATATTTGCATTCAGTCTGAAAAAAACAATATTCAGCGTCCTGCTTAATGAGGAATAGAGAGGTAAATGTACCTACGTTGGACAATCATTTGGCTCATGTATGAGTTCACTACGTCGGCGCGACACAATAGATTTACGTATTTCAAACCAAAGAGGTAGGAACAGTGCAGTGCGATAGCCGTAGGGAGTCAGCAATCTTGGCAGTAGACCAACTGTCGCAAATAGGGAACCATCCTACCCACGTTGTACTCACGGAACAAGGATATCTCTTTCCTATTTTTTTTTTCCATTACTTTTTCTTTTTCTTTTTCATTTGACAATTTTTTGTTTCACCATTCTTTTGCTATATTTTAATGAACCACGATGTAAAAAGTCGTGCGCGAATGCATACGTTCGACATGTTAAACAAACTGAAGCAATTCGTCACGTTCACATTTTTCAAATCCACCAGCAGGATTTAAATATCATAGAGAATGGCTTCTCTACAGAACTACGTACAATGATTGATATCAAACTGAGTCTCAATTCGTCTATTAATAATTTGGGAAACTAATCAACGTCAATCTTAACGGCTCATTTGTTTTTTAAAGCCATTAGCAAAGCCGTCAAGTTCTTAATTCCTCTTTCCGCTCTGTCTCTTTATTTACAGTCACGCTTAGCCGGAAACTATACGGTAATGATGTGCTAGGTGCGATCAAAGACACGTTGATAACCTAGAAAAGGAACAAGCCTGCTGCCAACGCGCATGCGTCAGAAGAGGCGTGAAAGAGTGGGGGACCCCAATAGCGTGCAAAGCAACTGATCTGACTAACAGATGCTAATGAGGTTATAACAAATTTTGTTTAAATTTGACGTAATAGACGACAGACTAGACTCTTCCAAGTATCTTGATCCTTTCGGAATATGATTCTTCTTCGATTATTAGAAAAATTGTAGAAACGACAAATTGGGAAATCTGATCCCATTCGAATAATTGGATTCGATATCAGATTGTCTTTATTGTCTTTATGGTCTGCTATGAATCTTTGACCTTTCAGTATCTGCGCACTAAAATTATCTCTATGGAATGGACGAGTGACGAGTATGGTTGGACAAATGCCGCAATCAGGGGGAAAGACCAACTACTTCCCGACTGCAACATCCTACATACAACAAAAAATCACCGCGTTTCATTTGCCCCCGTTAAAAGACGTAAAACCTTCAGGGATTCGCAAACACTCACCTTTTGCAATGTCGTAGAAAATTTTCCCCCCACCCTCGGTGCCCACCACCACCACCACCATCACCTTCGGGTTAAAAGTTGGTTCAAACTTTTAGCATAGAGAAAAGTTCACCCGCAATGGGTTACTTCATCTCGAATAGTTTTATGGGTTAGAAAGAACAAAGATCGGTCCCAAGGTTCATGGCATTATCTGCACCATTTTATGTCCCGAACGGATATTTTTTCTATCCTTTTTATCACGCCATCGCACCGATACCCGTTCCTCTGCAATTTATGCACATACAACAAACTGACACGAGTTTCAGACGATGTGACAACCTGGCGGCAATCATTTCATCAAATACTACGAAGACTGGAAAAAATCTGATCTTTTTATACTATATTTGGATCCAATATGGAGACGCAACTCATGAAATTTTTGTTTTTTATGGAGACCAGAAGGAAGGAGACCGAGTCATTAATGTCAGACAGAAGGCACTAATTTTTTTTCGGAAAACGAGGCAATGATGCTCAACTGTCCTCTAATAAAGTTATCATTGTTTCCGTGGTAACGACGTACACCCTGATTACTGACCAAAACGTTGTCATGAACACCGACGAAACAAAACCACGCAGGCTCTTCGGCAAAATGAACTTACTAATGGGCAGAGAGAGGCCCTTCAAACCTCTCGCTTGGAACTCGGAATGGATGCTAATTTTCATTTTATGGTCTTTGGTAACGGTCAGGTCCCGGGATAATTGCGTAATGCTGGGTAAATCTGCCCTCGGACCCATTGTTACGGACGAATACGATCATTGATCGGACATCAACGAATGTGTATCAAAAAATTTGATACTTTTTTTACCTCTCGAATGAATATGGGAATAATCGACTATGCCTTCGTATGTGACACCTTATTTCATCTATTCAAGAACCAATGAGAATTATCAACGTTCATCGAGGATGCTTATCTTCTGTGTATATTTCACGATGGTTTCTTCATCATCGGTCATCTTTTTTTCCCACTTTTTTTCCGTCAAGTATCATCGTTCAAGCTCTCAGAGATTTTCGAGCCAGAATCAAGGGTCTTTAAGGGCCAGAAGTGACGCTCGTAGAGTCAAGTAGTCTCCTCTTTAACGAATATTTTTTCCCCTCACCTTGTCAATAAAAAGCTTTTAATAAATTATTCATCTCGTCTTTTTATAGTAAGCAATTTATCATATCATGAATGGACAGCTTGTTAAAATTTAAACAACACAACCCCTTAATTAGCAGGGATTAGCTTGTTTATGTAACTGGCAAAGTAACAACAGAATTAAACCCCAAGAATCTGAGATCCGGGGGGGGGGGGGGGGTGGTTCTGTATATCCTTACGAATCGCTCGAAATTCCGGAGCGGAAACAGCCTAATTGTTATAATTAGCTCTGTGTATCTCAAGTTTGAGGTACTCGGATATACATTTTAGCCAAACTTGGAAGAGTTTTTCTTCTTTTTTTTTAAATAAAGGCTGAAAATTCAGGTGAAAAACTCCATTATCGTGAGTGGTATGAGTTAAATTCCCATCACAATATATACTTTTATTTTCCAGATGCCCAAACAATTCGTTTGCCTCACGAAGCTAAGTTATTGACTCGTATTAAATCCTCTTTCCCATATACGGTACCGACCCCGGATTCTATCCGTACAATAATACAAAATGCCTCCGAGCACGGTATATCCGATTACAAAATATCTGCAGATTTAGCTGAAACGTTACAACTTTACAAAAATTAAGCTTCTACGACCCTTATCTTAGATTCGTTCTTTTCGCACAATGTCGAGTAGTATGCCCCCCCTTTTTTTGGATTAATTTCAGCTGTTTCGTTTCGAAATAGGAGATGGGACTTTGGATTTAAGACTTAAGATAACTTTAGTCTTATACTTAACTGCGAATAATTGGGTGGGTTTATATTATTCGCGGTAAAGCATAAGGTTAAGTGCATGATAAAACTTATTTCAAACAGATAGCTATAGCCTGTATAGCTCGGGTCGTTTCATCAGACGTTCTCGCATTTTAATGTGCCATAAGCTGTTTCACCTGTTCATCCCCCGCATATTAATGCAATCGTGCTCTCAATATTACTCTGGAAGAGTTTCTAGTCCACGTTATAACAAGAATTTTTCCCCATTTTGAATATCATATTTCGCAGTCCATTTCATCTGTTTGTTTTTCATCGATGTTTCAGCATCAGAGGCTTTCGGAATATCAACAATTTTACTTTTTCTATTTCCGAATAGATGTAAGAGAAAATGTTCAAAACACAAGATCGAAGAACCATTCTTGTCGTTTTTCCTTCGACCGAAGTCGAGGACGATATAAAAAGTGGAATATTCGATGTGGTAGCAGTAGGACTTCATTTATATAATCCCGAGGTGAATTTGAGGTTCAAGTGTTGAAAATCCTCTGTTCAATTCATAGCAGAGGAGCTTTTGATGTTCATATCAAAGTCTAGAAATCGAAAGAAGTTATTAAAAGTTTAATTTCTGATGGAAACTTGAACAATTAGCGATAACGTTTTTCTTTATTTCACTTGTTCGAATGAATAGTAAATGGTAAAAAATTAATTTCAAGTAATCTATGTGATAAGAATAATCTCTATATAATGTTCAAATTTTTCTGTAAATCGAGAAATCCTCCGAATTTGTGCTACTTTGCATAAATTCGGTCTCCAAAGCGGCCTTTTTGTGTAATAAAGTGTCTTTTGAATCCTAGGCGTTAGAAGGAACTTTATATAGATCCCGGATTCATTTTCATTCTTGTTTGAAATTCCCACGAGACAATAGATTCGAAATTTTCATGAAGTGAATTTTTTTTTTGTCGTATGATCATTTTCAAATTCACAAAATGAAGGACATTGTGCGAATAGTAAGAATACAGGATGAGTTTGAAGCTTTGTGAAAAGATTGTATAAAATTTGTCACAAACTTTGGAATCATCAGTCTTATTGACCCCAATAATGTAAAAAATTAGTTAAACTACTATTTCGATTTTAGAAAACGTTTATTTGCACTCTAGTTTTTAGTTTTTGCATGTTTTCCATGTCTCCCATATACCTGGTTCATTCAAGTAAAAGAAGAGCGAGAAAGTACTACCTCTTTCGGGGGAATAAAAAAAAGTTCGATAGAACGAAACTTTTTTAACAGGGTTAACCAACCAACACTGTAAACTGAGGTAATCAACTAGAAGTTACCTGGGGTGACTGTAAAATAGGTGAACAGAGCCAGTGAAATAAAATTAACTGGCCAATATACCGGGAGACAAACCCTACCAAATATTTCGAATTTTTTACCCCCAAAAAAAAACAAAAATACTCGATCTCTTCATGTCCAGGGAATCATTGATGAAATGATTGAAAAGGTTTCATTTCATTCATTGGAGTGGAAAAACGATATTGGATATTTTCCTTTGTTTGTTTACTATGATTACTAATTAATATAGTAATCAACTCTAGCCAGCTGTTGCGTATTTTTACCGTTTGATTTTCAGCTGAACAATAGAGTTCAATTTATATGGGGGATTCCACTGGTCAAATAATCAGCTTTTAACGTTTTTTCGATTTTTCAAGCCAACATAGGGTGAAATCCAGATGAACAATGAAAATAGTTCTTATACAAAAGTTTCGCGTCTTTCTTTGAAATTCCTGAAAATAATTGTTTGCAATTTTTTGTGCCTCGTGAAACTGCAGTTTTGGTGAAAAATGTTCGAAAATTTCATGGTGGGGCGAGCAGTGATTCAGAAGATACATCGATAAATATTCGCAGAATGGCGGGAATTCGGCGATTATGAGGTTTGATCACGAATCTGAAGTCAGATTTGCATACTTCGGGAATTTATAGTCTGCTATATGTTATCCTTTGCCTTTTCGGCAGTCACATTGAAATCTTTCAAAACGCATCCATTGTAATTTGCGAGTCATCAATATAAGCGCAGAAGGTAGCATCCGCAGAAACTATAATTTTTCCCTCTAATGTGCAGAAAACATCAATTTCAATGTGTTCATGTACACTGATATGAGATAATGAATATGATTAATTAGATAGTAGGTCATCCGCTGAAAGACTCAGGTCACACACTGTGTTACTATATTCATCATGTGACCTACTTCCAAACTTCGCGAAAGCCTCCGCACTTTACTGTTCCTATTTGTTCCCTAAATTTACAATGCAACATACATTCTGTCGAAGGAAAGAAATTTTCGAAGTAAACAGCAGCAAAATCATCATAGAAATTCTTCGGATCATCGCGATCAGTTGTATGATCACATTAGGGTGAGTATTAGCTCGCATCTTACTCATGAGATGGTCAACCGTCAATTGTTTACGTACATTTTTTCTCAGAGCATCGGTCCATGACGATGAGAGTCTAACTTTCCCGGAGGGATTCAAATTCGGTGCTGCAACAGCATCGTTTCAAATAGAAGGGGCGTGGAACCACAGCGGTAATCACCGTGAAATAATGTAACAAGTCACTATCAGAGATTGTGGCCATTCTTATCCGATCAACTCATTACAGACAAGGGCGAAACCGTTTGGGACGTTTGGACGCACAGTCATCCATCGCCTATTCAAGACAGCAGTAACCTCGACGTATCCTGCAACTCTTATTACAAGTACAAAGAGGATGTAGAGTGGATAAAAACCATTGGAGTGAGTCGACAATCGTCCGCAAATAAACAAACCCTTTGTTAGACTGAGACCGCCTCGTTTTTTCACCACTAATTACTTTACAGTTAAATTACTATCGATTCTCGATAAGCTGGTCACGGATTCTTCCAACCGGACTGGCGAACAGAGTCAGCAGGGATGGCCTGCAGTACTACAAAATTTTAACCAGAGAATTGTTGGCCAATGGTATCGAGCCCATCGTCACCATATATCATTTTGACCACCCGCAAATGCTCGACGACATGGGCGGATGGACAAACGAGCTGATGGTCGACTGGTATTGGATGGAATTGGGTCCAAGCGTAGAAATCTTCATAACCATCAACGAACCGCAGCAAATCTGCAGAGGGTACCAAGCAACGCACTTTATGACTCCAGCTAGTACGTTCTTTTCTCTCAGATTATTTACCACCGACCATGAGCACGTTGCACACAATCACAATGTTATTTCAGCGAAACAACTGTATGACGTCGGCGTCTACCTCTGCTATCACAACATCCTGAAAGCCCACGCAAGAGCGTATCATGTGTACAACGAAGAATTTAGAAATTCGCAGTATGGTCAAATCGGATTGACCTTTGCCTGTACAGGATGGGTCCTAGGGCCTGGCCCAAATGATACCGTTGCTGCTGACACCGCGTTTCAATTTGACTGTGGCAGTATAGCGCATCCGATCTACGTTGGTGATTATCCCGGAATAATGAAGACAAGGGTCGCCATGGTCAGTGCTGCACAAGGTTATTCAACTTCTCGCCTTCCCGTCTTCACTTCCGAATGGATATCCTACATAAGGTGCATATACAATGACTGTCATCTTGTTAAGAGCAGAAATGACCATTCCTTTCACTTCTTCACAGAGGAACTGCCGAATACTTCGGCATCAATCACTACACTTCCCGCATCCCGACACACGATCCAGAAGAACCATTCGAAATAGTTCACTGTGACTCGGGAATACGGTCAAGAACTGATCCCAGCTGGAGAAACTCGTCGGCTCCATGGTTGAAGGTTATCATCAAATTTCTTACCATTTTACTGACTCTGCCATTGCAGGCTGTATACCAAAGCTGAATGTGCGATCTTTTGGGCTAGGTTGTGCCCGAGGGGTTCGGTAATCTGTTGAGAAAGATCAAAGAAGAATACACCAACCCGCCAGTGTTTGTACTCGAAAACGGTTATCCGGATCACGGCGAGATACTTGATCGTAACAGGATAGATTACCTCCATTCATACTTGAAGGAACTACTCACAGCCATCAAACGTGATGGATGTAACATTTTGAGATACACGATTTGGAGTCTTTTGGACAACTTCCAGTTGGCCGCTGGATACACGTGAGTGTTAATTTCTCCACCATGTTGCGAGAATTGTATCCGAATTTTTTTCTGCTCCAGACAACCCTTCGGGATCATTGACGTTGACTTTGACAGTCCTCACAGAAACAGAACACCCAAGCTCTCGGCTTTCTGGTGGAAAGAAGTTATTCGGACTCACAAGCTCCAGGATAAGCCCAGTAATAACCGTGCGGAGACGAAATATTGATCAGTCAATAGCTCCGAACTAAACATGCTGCGGATGTTACACATTGAAGGTAATCAGTCAGTACTTAAATTGGAGCTTTTGTTCGATTTTTATGAAACAAAATATACATTGGTTCTTGAATTTCATTCTTCTCTTTTATAAACAGTATTCAAACAATTTCAGAATCGTTATTCCTGGCAGGGATATTGTTCAAGGTTAGTAACAATGGCCCCTGGGTCATGCCATATTAGATTAGATAAAATGAAGTGAGTGGGAACTCGGGGTGGTAGTCGCTATCAGTTGTAATGAAAACAGAAAAAGTGCACCGGCACAGGCCAAAGTGAGTACCAACATATGATGCTGACACGATGGTGAAATGATTATTGAACCATCAGCCACGAAATCGAATCGTTCTCCTTGACAGATTTCATTCCGAAGATAACATGAATTCGATAAGACATGTGAATCCATCCAGAGGCGGTGTAAGACCAGCATCGTCGTCCGTTTGGAAAATAAAATAAAATTCGAGCCTCTGATAGCGGGGTGATGAGTCATTCCGCTTGATGCGAGAATAAATGTTTTGATATAATATATACATCATACTCGGACGATTGCGGTATTTGATGATGACGTTGAGTGGTTTTCTCTCAAATTCACATTGGCCTGAAGGGATTTGCGGTCGAGTGACCTACTTCCATTGGCATTTTGAGGAATTGAAACAGTTTTTGAACCCAACGAATGTTATTCCTGAACTTTGAACACGACCTGATGCAAGCGAGTCGTCAAACAATACGTGATGTAATTATATGTGAACTATTTCAGGAGGAACGTTGAATCGAGAGCCTCGAACAAGCTCGTGGAGTAACACGTACCAGTTGAAAACAACGAGACGACTTGTAATTGTCAGTGTAACGATTCGTCCCATCGGGGGACGTCTACACCTGCCGAATTGCGTGTTTGAATTTCATCAAAAATATATGTATATAGGTGTGGTGAAGACAACTTTGGAACGTTTTCTCAAAAGCCCCGAAGGCACTAGCAATTACTCGTTGTTAATAATAAATCAAACCGCATGAAACCTGCGGTTAAGAACATTTACGAACCTAGCGTAGTACAGTAATCATTCACAATCCCCCCGTTTCTACACAAAACAAAAAAACATTCCACTTTACTTGCAAAAAACTTTGGAAAACCACTCAGAGACGTCTAGTATGAGTAAAAGAACGTCGAATAAAAAAATATCGAAGAGTGAAGAAAAATAGAAAAAAAAGAAACAAGTGTGAAAAAAAATGACAACCGATCGCTGCGGATAAGGTCGCTGGTCTGCAGTTGCTACCATAAGTCAAGGGATCCAAGAGAGTGGACGGCATAGTTCTCCGCTGGGAGCGACGATACAATCTGAGCTTCGCTGACAGTCACCTCTCTCTCTCTTTCACCCCCTTCACAGCCCTTGAAACCCGACGAACCCCCGGCTTTGGTCCCAGCGGTTCCTCCGCGCCGTGTGGGGAATCTCCCCTGACACAGAGAATGGATGACTTGAGAATTTCATCTCGTACTCTTTTTTTTGTTTTTTTTTTGTTTTTTGAAAAACTACCACCAACCGTCGTCTTATCTCCACCGCATGTCCTTTGTGTCTGGTACAGCAACCTTTGACACGCAAACTATCCGTATTCAGAGCTTTCGGATGTATCCTCACGCGGCAGCGAGAGAGCTTTGAGGATTACTTGTGCAGCTAAAGACGAAAGGTATCCATTCGAGTCGAGCCTCGAGGTTGTTGACATTTTCAACGTTATTTACGATTTTTTTCCCTTGGACGGCGTCGAAGCTCATCAATTACGGTATGAAATAACGCGGATGTAACACGTTGTCGACTATGTTTGGCCATATCACGAAAATTGCTCGTGCTCCAGGTGCTAGTGTCATGCAAGGAACGATTAACTGCGATGTCAAATGTCGAGGAGAAAATGGGATAGTGTAGTCGAACGACCTGGGATCATGGTTTATTTATCCTCACAATCTATCTCGTCCTATTACCAGTGTTTGTCTAACTAGTCCATTCACCAGCTATCTCTCCTCGGGAGCTCATCAAACTACGCGATGAGTACAATCCCTGTGTACATATCTTCGACACCGTGGATGGCATGGATGTGTGTACCTTAGATATACACGATTCAAGGGAGTCGAGCCTTGAAGAAACTGTGATGAGCATTATTCACAATTAACTTACTAAGATTAAAAAAAAAAGATCCGCCAAGTACCCACACAAAAACCATACTTGCGTTATAAACAAAACCTTTCGCCAGTATCTGCCGTGAAATCAAGGAAAAATCCAACCACCGAACGTACCCCTCCGATCCATCAGCAAGTCTACGTCGTCAACTCGGAGTTTTTGGAGTCGCGGTACTTGGCGGGTACATTCGGTTTTGTTGTCTTAAATTCAGGGCACACACTCGGTTCATTTTTCTGAGCAGGTTTTAATAATGAGGCTTTTATTGAAACTGGAAGCAGAAAATTTTCAACTTGTTGCATATTCGAGGAACTTATCACGTCAGATTATGTATCGCAGAAGTTGCCTCGTCGTGCCTCGGAAATGAAAGGAAATTTCCTCATAAATTCAATTCTCCGAGTGATTAGCATAAAAATAGGGACCATTAAGACTCGGGAGAGTTCATCTCTCCCCAGTTTCCTCCTACCAGAAGTGGGTACTCCCAAATCAATTCGATTTCTAAAATGGGTCGCTAACCGAACCGCATATTTTTCAATAGTTTATTTATCGTACAACAGATTTCGCCCTCCAATTTACCGCCCCTCTCGACGACACTCGTTAGCCGGATGATAAAAAAATTGTCAATTCACCGATACCCCAACCCCGGCCGTGGTGGTTAATCAACGTCACCTACAGTCGGAAAGAACAATCCAATCGAAATTCCTAGAGTATGCGTTCCCCGGCTGCTCGGGGCGATACTTCAAAGGGAAAAATCTAGGTGCATGGCTCTCATCGAACAGAGTCGTCGCACGTCCTCTCCCTCGATGCATCGTGGCCTACATACGTACGTTTTGATTTTCAGCCAGAACCCTGGAGGCTGGGATGACCTCGGTCACAAATTTTTTTACAACATTCTACAAGAAATCCTATGATCGTTCGATGGATCATCTGCCAGGAAGAACCAGATACCCGTTATAAAGGTGAAAGAAGTTTCTGTTAGAAGGCTGAGAGGGAAAAGGTACGTGGAAAGATAAACTAAGATGTCAATCTTAATCTCAGGCGTCAGCACCTCCCTTGGCAGACCTGCATCTCTACGCGCGTCTACTGTCACTCAGAATCTAAAACTCTAGTCGATTTGTACGGTTTGTGGTTTTTTTTTCTTCAGTTAAACCGATGAAAGCACAAAAATCTTGCATCAGAGGAGGAAAAGTTTTGTGGTCCAAGTTGATGAAAAATTAATGTATTCTCGATCGAAATTGTTGGTCGCCTGCAATTACCAACTCGTTTCGAAATTTCCACGGTAACATAAGCACAACAACAGTCTGTCACGTGCTAAAAAGTTTTGCCTTTCATAGAAGGTGGTTCAAAGTTTCAGTCAACGTGCTGGCTGGCTGGCGCGTTACTTTGAAATGTTTTAAATTCATTCGGTGCGAATATTCAACACGAAAGGTGAATTGCTCATTCTCAAGTCGAAATTAAATCCACCAGCCCGTTTTACTCAGAGTCATAATTTTAGTGAGGTTTCCCAAATGTTGTAATACACTGTATTTTCATTCAGGAACAATAATTTGAAATATAAAGAAAAAAAACAACAAAATGTTCAAGTTGGGTTAATTAACGGTACAGTAATAGCAATATGGACCCTCCCTTCTTTGTCGACGAATAGCCCCTGCTCAACCGTGCGTAAATCGGGATCGAATACTCTGGCGAAAAAAAAAGAAAAAGAAGAAGAACGAGAAGAAAAAAAAACATTAAACTTTTCCCAAAGTATCTTAGGAATTGCTGGGCTGGACCGGATGAGCGAGGCGCGAGGGGGAGGTTCTGTTGAAAACAAGAGAGAGCCAACGTTACCATCCATTCCGGCACTGCAATCAATCAACTAGCTCCACGGAGCTATCCCTAAAAATAAAAAGTGACAAAGCCCATGTTAAGCTTAGCCAATTCCGCAGCGAGCTGAGCCAAACTATCATCCTTTCGTTGGGGGCAAAGAAAATACAATTTTGACATCTATTCGATGAAAAAATAGTACATTGTGTATCAAGGGCGCGAAGCACTATTTCTTGAGGGTGAAATTTGCAGCATTTGATTTTTTTCTCAACACCTGGTCTGCGGAAACGCGTCTTTTCACACCTCTCGAGCGGGCGTAAAGGACTTTTCCGCCCGAGGGCCGAAAAGATTTCTTTCGCGCCCGCTCAAGAGGTATGAAAAGTGTCATTTTGCGACCGGGTGTGAGAATATATGTATCCACATTATAATTTAGTGTCTTCACAAGAAGGAGTTGAATTGTTATTCAAGAAAACGTAGTCTCGTACCACCGCTTACGACGTACGTACACAGATTAACTCTGAAGAACTTCAAACTCGTATAATATTACGGAGAACGAGAGCAGAAGGGGCCAGTAGCTAAGGGGGGGCGGCAGCCGAGAGAGAACAAAGTTTTACCGCGTCTGCTGCAAGAATGATAATACCACCACGCGGTTCGGCACATTTTGGATTAGCCCCGAGTTAAGAGTAGAGTTCGAGGGCTCATGTGATAGTGGTGGGAGTTGATATTAGGTATTTAATAGACAGCGAGTAGTGAAGGGGGGGGGTTCGCGAAGTCATACCACAATGTTATCACGAGGTGATAGGGATTTCTCATATAAGCTGACCCTGCGAGTGAAGAATAGACGAGAAGTAGAACAAGGAGCATGTAGCAAGGGATGGCCGGGAGGGGAGTTTTAGCCAAGAAAAAGAGGGTGCAGAGATAGGGCGAGGGGAGGATCGAGAACGTAGAGGAAGAGGAGAAGAAAAGAAAAGAAAGGGGGATAACTTGAATCTGAGTTTTCTCTCGGTAAACCCGCGGATTACGCCACGCTTTAACTTAGCGACGTCGCTCGTTTCTCAGGTGTCGTTCTCAAAGTGTCACCATATTGGATACCTTCCGTCCTCTGCAGCCACCGCAAACCGAGAATATCGCAGGTACAAAGAAATTTCGTACTTCACCTGCACCGCGCGGAGGGACTTATGGAATGAAATTCTAGGATACAGTTGCGGGTATGAAGTAATTTGGTTGTTTTACTCATTCCAATTGGAACACAACGACTGGGGGGCGGCAAACCTGGTGCAATGGTCAAAAGTCACATAGGTGCGCGAAATGCGAAATAGCTCCAGAACAACGACTGGATATCGATGTAAGTCGAATTTCGTCTGACAAAATTCCGCGTTCTGTGCCACTGTATTATCGACAAGTCTGTTTTATGTCCCATTAGCCTGCCATTACCCGCCCATCGACAGGGAAAAGCGTCGTGACACCAATTCAAACGAACCCTTCGCTACCTATAAACCATTTTTATATATCAAGGTGCTTTCGAATTCACAAAATTTTACACATATCTTCCCGACTAGCTCACATTGAAAAAATAGGAAATCCAAGAAAAATCTCATTTTTCGAAGTATGTCTCTCGCTGTTACCTATCACCAGAATTTGATTCATTGTCAGATATACTGGCTATAGTTTGAATTTGTGGCATATCGGCTTCTCTTCAAGGCCCTGTTCGTATTTTGAAAATTTATTGATTAGGCAAAAAGTTTATTATACTTGAAACTGATCAGAAATCCATGAAAAATGCTTTTTTTTAAGACTTTCTTCGCTATTTTCCATCATGAGAATTCGATTAGGGCAATATTCTGAATTTGTCGGATTTTCGCTATTTTTTTGAAGCCCAAGTTTGAGTTTCTAAAAAAGAAATGAAGGGAAATTCAATGAAAGTTGCAATTATTCTGAATCAATGTTTGTTTCTGAAATTTGCCTAATTGCAATTGGTAGAGTGAATTGAAATAATTAGATCGTTTGAAGTCACACGAAGTGTCATCGAATCCGATAAAGAAGTAGATTTTTATGATTCATTCACAATTTCATTTGAATAATTGAAGATTCTTAATTGCCCCAGCAATTGGTGAAAAAATAAGAAACTAAGAAATTAATCTTCTTACCGTGTTTTTAGTGAAGTCCCGTGGAGTCGTTCAAGTCCTTAAGTCTAATGTAACCAATTTTTCCAAGCTATATTGACCCCTCGGGATTTCTCCCGCATTGGTGAAGAATTCTCTCGAATTTCTCATGATTATTGTCCATCATTCTTAGCCACTGGATAATAATTACCGAATAAAATATTCCGTTTCAGGACTTTGCTCGTACATTTTACGAGATGAATTCGAACGACTCGTTCCGGTTGAGTTGATGGTGCTCCTTGTCTTCGGGGAAAAAAGAAAAAAAATTAATCCGATAGTAGTGTAGTACTTTTGATGGTGGGACAGACAATCCGACCATTGGGCTCCGCGAATCTCGAAGTAGTACGAAATTTTCTCCCGTTCGGGTTTAGGGTTATTGTTATCACGTATCGAGCGGAGTTGGCGACGGGAACGTTCGTCCTTTTGCGAAAATGTATATGCGAATGACTGACGCATGGAGGGTATTCGCGGTTCTCGAGATAGTCGATGTATTTTCAAGTGACAAATTTGCTAGGACTCAGGGGATTAATAAAGCCGCTGAACAATCTTAAACTTTCTAGACGATATTCCGCGCAGGCATTGTTTCGTCTGGTCTGCCTTTTGTCTGACTCGAAAAATAATATCGACGAGCCAAGTTCTTCAGCAACGATTTCGCATGTCCGTAAGGCCGACGCGATATAAGCGGAATAAAAAGGGCATCAATTACTATAAAACAGCAAAGATATTGCGGCGTCGCGTCGTTGCAATGCGGGATGGGTTGCGGAATATTATTCAGAGCATTAGGCGTTCTCTCGACCGCGAAGAATTACCATAAAACTCCTATCTGGCATCTATGACAAGGGGGTGAGAATGCCACCCGCATCTGCCACTGCGGGGTTGTTGTTACACCCGTTTATGACACTAAGTACGCAGGTGCTTCGAGACGACTTTGTATAACGCGCGGTGAGACGGAGACGGAGAGGGCGCCAGTAGCGTTGCAGAGGGCGCTGCTCACCGCGCATGCGCAGAACCTGGCTAGATGTTAAAAATCGCACGCGACTAGCGAGGGGTTAGGATATAAATACCCATTTTCCCCTGTTAATTCTGGGTTCCAGGGTTCGTTTACTTCGAACGTATTAAGATCCGGAGAGTAACGGCGCGCCTCGTTGGTCCTTTCGCACGGTGTCCCGGGCTCCGAGGCGTAACGAATCTTAATTATCTCGAGATCGTTGCGCGTTTGTCTCGCGAAATACATACGTCTAGGTGTACCTAGCTCACGTTGGTTTTCACCTCGTGTTCCACAGGCAAAGAGAAATGGCGCAAAATACAGTTCCTGACTGAAACTTCCGTGTAGACACAGGTCGGAATACTTTGCACAGAGTTCACGGTACGTGTTTCGGACAAAGCTGTTTTACCGAATGTTACTGACAGTCGAACGAGCCAAGGTATTTGTCAGCATGCTGGATATAATGGGAGAACGCAATTCGACTGTACATGACAGAAATTTATCACCTTTTTCATAATATATCTGATCGTAAAAAGACATACATGTGCAGCCTTGGGGGGATGTCAAAACGTTTTCAATATTTATATCATCACGGTAAAGAGAAAAGATTTTTATGACCGGTAGTTTACTCTTTCCGTATAGTATAGTATACTGTAAGATACGGCAGACATGAGGGAAGTTTTTCTTTTGTCGGCTAAGTTTTTATGTCTCTTTTCTTCACTGCGTTTATACCGTCGCTCTGGAGAGGCTGTTGAATAAACGATTTTTTTTCTCGGTACCTCGGTACTCATCTCAATTGTCAATTCACAAAAATCTGTAAATCCCATTCCAATTCGATCGTCGATCATCATTGTCTCCAAGAAAAAGCTCGAATGACGCTCTGAGACCTAGGATTTTGAAAAACTTCGTGGCATTTCATTAGACTTCATGAGACTTCGTGGCTTTTTAGGAGACTTCATTGATGAGAATTGGTGACACTTTCATGGCATTCTGTAGAACTTGATGAGACCTAATTGCATTAAGGAAGACTTTAAGGGACTTCCATAAAAATTGACGAATCAACCAGTTTCGGAGGTTTGGAATGAATATTTTTGAAAAACTTACAAGACATCTGAATGACTTTGCAAATGCTGATATCAGAAGATGCTTGACGCGTCTGCGGTGGGTTTTATTCGAGACGAAATTCCGGGTATAATTAGCTCTAGTAAATTGAGTAGGTTTTTCTAATTCCCGAGGCGTGGCTAAAGGCAGAATTGTGCCAGAGGGTGGTTCTCCGGGGTTTCGGACCAGAAGTTAAGAAGCGTCCAAACATCCTGCGTAACGGGAAGCTCCTCGGTGGTTTCGCCAAAAGCGTTAATACAACGTGGGGACGTTTATAATTAACTGTACCTACAAACGGGGATTCCCTGCGGTATTTGACTTTACAACACACCCTGTGCATCGATCCATGGTATATACTATATACAAGCCATTATTATGTAATACGTATATATTAATTAACGGGGGCTATACCGTTATTAATTAAACTGTTATTCACGTTTACAGTGAGCTTCCAGCATTACCGAACGATCCGATCACGTACGGATGAATATTTTGTTTCTCAATTTAAATAATGTCGATGCAACATTGCCAATCCCCCCAAAAATCAATCCGATCGTCGATTTACGATTATAGCACGTGATTACAAAATTACGCTTTACGAATGAGTAACGCGAACCGTTGAATTTTAATCAACGAAAAAAATCAACCACAATCGAGAAGATAAAATTATTAACTTTGAATAATAATAATGCCCAAAAGTTATCAATAAATTGTTTAAACAAAACATTGTTTAACAAATTTTCTGGTAACGTTATTTTTTTTTCATCTCAAATGAATGCCCAAATTTTTCTGAATACACGTGAATTTTTTAAGAATTTTGTCACTATTCTGAAACTTCCGGAGCGTGGAACAAATAGTTTCGTAAATACAGTCTCTACAAATTTTCGAAAACGGAAATTTCAAAATAGTGACAAAATTCTTAAAAAATTCACGTGTGTTCAGAAAAATTAGGGCATTTATTCGATATGAAAAAAAAAAAACCTGACCAGAGAATTTGTTTAAACAATTTATTGATAACTTCCGCTCATTATTATTATTCAAAATGAATGCTCTTGTCATCTTCATCATGGTTGATTTTTTTCAGATTTTTATCTTATCATCAAGTACTACTAAGTTGAGATTGTACGGCCAATACATCCTTAAAATTACTGATGGGTAGACTGCTGGTGGGCTATCCTCAACCCCCGAGATCCAACCATGGTTTCTAATCGTGCGCAACTGTGCTGTATATTATCTCCCACGTTATCAATCAAGAAAATGGTAGGTACGTCGAAGGGAGGGGGGGGGGATGGTGGAAACTTCTAAGGTTTCGAAATTGAATATTAATCGCACACGCGAAGTTTATAAAGCACGTGAATATTCAAGCCGTCTAAGATTTGGAATCTTGAAATCCACGATTGAGCTGCTAATTAGGCAGCCACAGAGTAAGGTTCAATTTCTCTATAAAGGTAACGATAAACGTTAACAGTCCGTATTCTGGCCCCTTAAATGCGAGCCGTTAGGAGAACCAGGCTGCTATAACTGTGTCAGGTAACGGTTTCGTCGACCAATAAGAACAAACAGATTTATTAGACCGAAATTTATTCAATTATACAATTTTGGAGAACGTTACTCATGCGTCGATAAACAGACAAAATTTAGTGTCTCCCGTGAAGCCACACAGTATGTCATCAAAGGTACCCGGAACGAAGTTGAGAACGGTTTTCAAAGAGCGAGGAGCTTCTGTACCGGGAAATTAGAGGCCATTTTCTAATAATTCATCCCCGCAAACATGCAAGGGGTATAAAGAAGGACCCCATGGAGGGAAACTCGATGTATTATTCACGCTTCGGTCGCGCTATGCCTATTTTGGCTATGTATACGTGGTTAGGCTCAATGTCTTGTCAACCAACATTCATCGCTCCCAAAGTCGATTCGGGGCTTTTGGGGATCTGTGTATCGATTTTAGCGTCGCAGACACGCAACACTATATTTTTGGACACGTTTATCACGAGTTTGAACTACTTGGAGCGATTTCAATGGGATGTCAAAGAAAATCGTCCAATTTTTAAGAAGTTCGATGTCGACCTTTTCAATCGAATAATACGAGTAGTGAACAGGCTGAAACCGGAAAATTATATGATTGAACATCGGAGTGAGAAATGAATATATTTTCCGAAAGACACCGTACCAAACAATTTTTTTTATGAAAGTACCATAACACGAGAGCATCGTTCTAAATGTTTGCAAAAAAATATAAAAAATTGAAAAAGTTATGAATTTCTTAGTGGAAGACCGTTTTTAGTACTCAAAAACCAAAAGTTCGAATTGACGGAGCGATTCAACAGCGATTTTGTTCAGTTCTACTGCAACTTCGTTAGAAATTCCCAGCGATTTCAAATGTATTAGCAATCTCAACAATTGAACAGTTCCATTGTTTTTGTTGCATTGATATTTGTTGTTGTTGTTGTTTCATTGAACGGATAGCCACTGTTTTCCTGAAGTTTTCATCACTAACTTACTTTCTCATAACTTCATATCGTCCGGAAGCAAGAAGGAACCTGGTCCAGGACTTTCGTCCTGACCTGGCGTTTAATACCCACTTGTCTGACCCGTACGCGAGCTATCGACCGAAGCCACCGTCCCGCCGCAGAGATTTACTACCTTAGTTACTGCACCTAATACGCTAGATGCGCTCACGATTGGTTGGCTTCATGAAAGTAGATCATATTCTTGATTTTTTTTTTTTTTTTTTCATTTTCACACTAGCCTTGATGACATGGCGATTTAGATTTCTACAGTTATCCTCGAAGCTGAGCTTCTCCTTTCGTAACCTACCACCGGTTTCTTAACCAGAGTGAATATTATTCACAGATCGTTTCACCCCTTGCCCGCTACGACCCCTGGGGCTGCTATACGTACGCCCTTGACGTAAGCCAGTCGCGCAATTTTGTGAAAAGTTCAAGGTACCATACCGCACCATGCCCAGAGTATCCTTTACCACCGTGAAATAAGATGCATAGCTATAGGAGTTCGGCGATAGACTGGCTGCCTGGGATACTTTCTTATTCCACTGAAAAATATTTTTTCAGAATCACCCCTCGGGCATGAAACGGCAGGGGAATGAAAGCCTCGTAAATTGTCTTACCGGATCTGTAAGACGGGTGTTTGTGTGAGGATTTCATCACACGATTTCTGATATCTGGATATTCTTCTTCTCATTAATCGTCTTCTTCACAATTAGCGAAATTCTGGTGTAATTGGCTAAGTACGATAACCGCGTCTGCAGCTGAGTAAAAAAAATAAATGAAATGTTAACCTGACCGCGAAACTATTTTCAGGTATTTCGTTGGTATAAACACAGCAGAACATCACTCTCGGAGATGGAAATGAAAGATTTTAATTTACTTGAAAGTGTAGATGGGAAATTTACAAAAATAAGAAATCACCGACCCGCACGCACTCGGAACCACTCAAGTGGTCATCCTCAGACCCTCCAATTCGGTGGTGAGTCTGAAAGCTCACCATCGCATTTGATTGAATAAGAACGAATATCTCTTCAAGATCCTCATTTGGAAAACGGAAGCAATTATTTCTGATTTATTTTACGAAAAATTGAGACCATCCCATCTCCGATTTCCTGTGGGAATTAATATCCACTCGCTAAATAAAAAAAGTATCGTGTCAAGTAGAAACTCGGTAGCACCCCAGATACAGCCATTGGCATATCATTTTGCGATTGGAATCTTCGATCTTAGCACCTTTCGTGTCACCTGCCTCGAATTCGTTTCTCAAATTTACATTCCGAATGAAACGAAAACCGAAGTAGTACCATCTAAGTGCTTCTCCACCGCCTGATATTGCGTGCTGCGAATCATCAGCTGCAGCAGCATCGCGTTTTCCTCGGTCACGACACCGTGATCGGTTAAAGGGATGGATTGATTTCAGCTTTAATTACAAACGACAGACTCGGAGAAGATTCTCAGAAGGATGCTTTGTGCTTGTCGTCTCGATAGAAACAATACGATTATCCACATTGTGATTCCTCAGCTCGGTTCACGGCTATACAACCAATTATATAGGATCAGGATGGATGTTGTAACGTTCTTTGAAACCCGAGATCATGTTCTACGTTCTATGTCTAGGTAATGACTACGTTTCTAGTTAGAACAGAACCAGAAATGAAAACATAGCATCCGAGTGCCTCTTTTGGTAGGTGATTGACAGTATGCAGTACATTATGGTAGCCGTTACTATGTAAGATAGTAGCTATCGACATGCCAATAGTGGCTGGGACTACTTTGCACAGTGAAAGTATAGTCACTTCGGTGTTTCTTATTGAGGAAGCATGGCGATATGAACTACAGCATATGGTAATGGTCACTATGATGTACAATTACAGAATTCACACGGTAGATAGTATTCTCAATTACTATATGAGTGGTAATGATCATTCAATTATTTATCATTCACTGAGGTAACTGTGATTATGGGCAACGTTCTTTGACACATCATCGATTACGATATCAATGCAGTACTGTGACATAAAAATGTTCTCCATGGAGGTACGATGCTTGTCAGCATCAGTGATGCTTGTGGGAACAGCCTCAGATATAACACGATGCTTACAGTGTCAGAGGAGACACAATACTCATGAGGCAGCCTCAGAAAGGACACAATGCTCATGAGGCAGTCTCAGAAAAGACACAATGCTCATGATGCAGTGTCAGAAAAGACACGATACTCATGGGGCAGTATCAGAAAAGACACAATACTCATGAGGCAGTCTCAGAAAGGACACAATGCTCATGAGGCAGTCTCAGAAAAGACACAATGCTCATGATGCAGTCTCAGAAAAGACACAATGCTCATGAGGCAGTCTCAGAAAGGACACAATGCTCATGAGGCAGTCTCAGAAAAGACACAATACTCATGAAGCAGTGTCAGAAAAGACACGATGCTCATGAGACAGTGTCAGAAAAGACACAATGCTTATGAATCAGTGTCAGAAAACACAGAATACTCATGAAATCAGTGTCAAAAAAATAACGATAATTGGTAAAGCAGTGTTAGAGGAGACAATATTCTTGTGAGACCAGTATCAGGAAGAGCACTGACGTTTAGGAAAAACGTCTTTAAAGTAACAGTTTATAAATGATCATCTCTAAGCTCTAGTATTCTAGTAACTGCCTGGGAAATGATAATTTTATCAGGATAATGGTTCATATAAAGGTCGAGGTAATCCATCTCGCAAGTACTGACACAGCAGACTTCCAACCGCGGTTTTAGGAACCTCATGTATTTACCAATTATGGTAAAAACCACAGCGTGAGCTTTGCGATAACTCATTTGTGTCGCGTCTGCAGAATCGTAAGGATATATTCCTTTTTTCCAGCTTTATCGACTTTTACGATTTACGACAAGGTTCTCTCTGGGCAAACTCTTCTTCTTCTTCTTTCGCTACGGAGTTTTATGCCAATTTCAACCCATCAAGGGAAGTAGACCGTGAAATTTTTTTCAATCAATGGTCAACCTTTTAGTGCCATCGGAACTGAGTACTGTGCGGCTCCGATGATAAAGTCGATCATCCCCGTCGGATAGTAGGGACCCTGCATCACAGAGGACTCCTTATCTCACGATGGTAACACTGATGATGAACAGTCGATAATACAGAGCGCGATCGATAAAGAGAGACGCTAACATCTCGGAAGTGTTTTTTACCAATGATTCGATATCTTCGATCGCGTCTAACATTGAATACTTTATTACACAATGACATAATTCATATATTTACAATAATAATATAAAGAATTGAAAAAAAAAGATTGAAGAAAATTTACACTCGATCATTGATGTAAAAACTAACGTAATATTTTATCCGATTATATTTACACGTCCCTGAGGCCTTAGACTATCTAATTTCAATCATGATATAGTTACAATTATGAAACTTATTCTCGGCACATTATCTTCGATCTAATCGTAAGCGTCAAGCATTGTTTATCCTCATTCCTAGGATACTTGCTACCGAGCATAATATTATTTACACAAGATATAGATCACTATATAACTATAATTATACACATTATAAATTTTTTTTATCTTCTTTTCTTTTTTTCATACATGAAAAATTCAAAATTTATCTCACGCTGAGTTGAATTTTTCTCACAATCAATTTCAGCTGTACAGTGAGGATGAATAAATATACAAATTCATGGCAGATTCGAGACACAATTAATGATCCCTAATCGCCATCAATTTAATGAAAAATGAAATCCAACGAAATACAAATTCGTACAATCAGAGTTATCGGTGGAATAATCCGTCCCAAAGTCCCTGGCACTGAACTCATTCAAATGATTATCGTGTCAAAGCGAATTTATGACTGGATTCACGTCAAGGTAGATTATGATTCATATTTTTTCCAATGAAGAACTCAGTCACAGTAATAGATATTCATGTGGCATGCGCAGAAAGTAACTGTTTATTCGGCAAGGTTATGTTTTTCGTACGAGCCGCTGGTTTTACCTGACGAGCCTTGTAAAGCAACAGCGAGTACCGAAAACATAACCTTGCCGAACAGTTACTTTCCGCGCGCGCCCCATACAATATTTTTTACGGAAAAGGCATTAATAGTCACTTTGACGCCAGTTGAGTTCCGCACGAACTGCGTATAGGAGCTGCCGTAAAAGGTAGTAGAGAGGGGGTAACCTGCGGTATAAAGACTTTATTCCGCAACTTTGATGCGCAGTTCAAAGTGCGCATGTCAAAGTTGCGGAATAAAGACTTTATACGGCAACTTTGAACTCAGCGGTATAAAGTGCCACTTGCCGGAACGAAAACAGGCGTCATAAAGTTACTTTTTAATGCCTGTGCCGTAAAAAAGCATAAATTTCCCTGGCACATTGCAAACATTGCAACATTGGCAGAAAGCATCACATCAAAAACGTTTTCAGACACTCAGTGATGATTCTTCGGCAGCTTCATCCTGTCGTGTCGTGGTCTACTTCTAATTCAACAATATATCAACACCGATAAAAATTTAGGTGGGTAATCTTCCCCCGAGGATGGTTATAATCGTTGCCATTGCAAGATTTGTCATGTGACGATTCATCGTCGAGGATGCCGTCGCCGAATCGAAATCCGACAATTCTTCACCGCTCTCACCGTTCTCCAGTCCGTTTCCGATCGAACTTCCCTTCGTCGCTGACGTCTTCTTCTCCTGGTTTCTTTCACTCTTCCACATCTTCTTAGACTCTCTCCTCGAGTTTGGCTTCTGCGTCGTCGAAGATGTCACCATCTCTGAAACGACAAACGACGATTATTAGTCTGACGATAAGGGCTTCCATGTTCGAGATTGATTAGAGTTTTTCAATGACTGGGTTATCAATTCCAGGTGATTGAGACGCCTGGGTTCGTTTCTGGGAACTAAAAAAATCACTACAGAGTTTATTTTTGGTTCTATATTAATTTTCACCCAGCCTGCAGGCTAATTAATATTTTCGTCGTTGAAGATTGAATGGCTGAGAAAATCTTTTGCAGTTAAATGAAATTTCATAAAGCCCCCCCTTCACTTGTAATATAATAGTGGAAATTCATAATTCTAATTAGGCAGTCGATCAATTCAGGTCTACGGTCGACATAATGAACCGGCTCGATGGATCGCGAGCTTTACACGGCACGCTACTTACAATCTGAACCAAAAGTGATTCTAGTCGACAATATTGGGTACTTCGGGATGAGATAAAAATCGGAAAAAAATCAACCACAATCAAAACGATCGAAGTATTAAGTTTGAATGATAATAATGCCCGAAAGTTATCAATAAATTGTTTGAACAAAACATCGATAACGGAAATTTCAAAATAGTGACAAAATTCTTAAAAAATGCATGTGCGTTCAGAAAAATTAGGGCATATATTTGAGATAAAGAAAAATAACTTTACCATATAATTTGTTAAACAATGTTTTGTTTAAACAATTTATTGATAACTTTCGGGCATTACTATTATTCAAAATGAATACTCTTATCATCTTTATCACGGTTGACTTTTTTCCAATTTTTATCTTATCATAAAGTACTCAATTTGCCGACGAGAATCATTTTTGGTTGAGATTGTACGGCCATACATCCTTAAATACAACGGCTGTACTGTGTTCAACCGCGGATACATGTATGCAAGTAATTGGCATACGGTATAATTATTGCAGTGTTTCTCGAATGTGAATGCATGCCCTGGCGCCATTAGCTAACGACGGGGTTGATTCCGATAAAGTATTTCCTCCCCTCTCTCTCCATCCCTCCATCTATTTTCACACTAAATATATTATTAGTTCACCGCTTATACGACTCGACACGAAATTATACAAGAACCCACGCCATGCCACGCTCTGGTATTATCGCGTGCGATCAATGGCCCTTTCACCGAGCCATTTAATAAGAACAACGTTGTTTCTCAACCGACCCTTCATACGACAAATCTTGCAGGCTTCCCAATTTTTTACTTTCCATTTCTCTGTTTTCAGAAAAAAAAATCAAGTTATTGTGATCACCCCGAAAGTGAAGATTTGAGTTTTTACTAGATCCCCACATTTTGAGGTCCATCACCTCCGACTATTTTGAGTTGGACATCTTGGAAGGGATCAACGGATTTTAATTAAATTTGATACCACACAGTTTTTTGTATCACTGATCGCGAATTTGAAGTCTGATTTACGAAATTCAAAATGGCAGATCAAATTTGCTGCAAAAAATACTGAAAACATTCTAAATCCTATGAAAATTGGACTCAAAGTGGTTCCTTGAATCGCTGATCAAGAATCTGAGGTCATATTCGCAAAATTCAAGATTGGCATTTCTTTTTCTCTGAGTAGAATTCAACTTCTTCTTCAGCTTCATTTCTTGAATAGTAATGAAAAATTCCCGTAATATTTACAAATTTTTATTTCGATCAACTAGATACTCACTCTCTAATTTTATCTTGCAATCTGTTTCTCCGAGGGCATTTTTGGCGACACATTTGAATGATCCAAGATCCTGGTACTGTATGGACCTTATCGTTAGCTGCAGCTTGCTCTGGTAGCCCGAAGTCGTTGAAGCCGTCTTGAAATTTTCATCTGAAATAACGACCAAAAAGAAATGTAGTTTTTCCGTGTCATGTCATTTCCATGGGAAAGCAAATATGGCACCCTGACCCAATCTGGTGCTAAAATGAGGAACTCTTGATCAGCGAAATTGTGCAAAAAAGATGGCAGCATGGTCACACAATCAAAAATTTCATGTTAATTCTGACGTTTTTTCTTTTCTCAATTAAAATTAACTGATCTAAACGACAAAAATTTTCTTTCATACTTTTGGACACTAAAATTTGCAGTTGGACGTGTTTATAGGGTATAAATAGGAAACAAGGGGGTTTTTAAGTTTATACGACCTGTCGACCGAGAAATAAGTATTGGTAGGCACGGCCTCTGAGTGAAATGGTGACCCATTTCAAATTGAACTAACTAAACTTGAACGATCGCAGGGTATTTTTATACAAGCAATTCGTTTTATTGACAGAGTTGTCAAAATGTCTAACTTTTATGGCAGCACACGTCTCCGGTATAAAAACTACATTCAAGGTTCACTGGAATATTACTGTAGCTATATGTATACGAAATGAAGAATGAATCGTGAGTTCGCCTTGTATACTCTAATAACGCGTAAATTTAGGGGCTAGTCACCCTTAGTCGATATCAAGTTTCTCTCTCTTTTTTTTTTTTTAGTCTGCTTCAATCGAGTTTTATCCCCTTAATTTTTTACATCACGCAAAAAGAGGTTTTATGGACACGAATTAAAAATTTCGAACATTTTTTTTTTGATTTCAGAATAATTTTCGTATCATCAGATAAGAAAATTTGAATCACACAAAACTTGGGTGAAAAAAAAATAGATAAAAAATTATGCTTCTTCATGAATTCGTTGTTTCCAAAATAAAATTGGACAGTCACCCATTACTGATATCATTTTGATGCGTGACACAATTTTTCTCCGACTGCATAAAGACGTCTTTTAAATTTTCCGTTCGTGGATGCATCCCATTCATCGTTTCTATCCAAAACGTTAGAAAAAAAGAAAAGGAAAAAAGCTTGGCGATCTATAGACCAAGATTTATTCCCGTAGAGATAGATACACGTATTCCGAGACTCCGGTATAAGGCGAAGCTCGTATATAATCGTATATAACCCTTTTGGCTTATCGGCCGTCTTCCTCACAGAAACTCACAAGCCACGCGGTATCCATGACACGCAAATATTTCGACAGGACCATAATTTCTTATGAATTTACCCGGTGCCTTGAGAATCCAACAGAGTGAGTACTAAAATTTGAATTAGGAGGGGGCTGAGCTTTTAATTGTCAAAGTTTTAATATAAATTTTTTTTTCACCACTACAACTTTGCTCGTTTGAAAATTAATCGTTGAGTAGATTTAAATAGTGAATAATGGTTTGTGAAGGATACTTTAGAAACTAAAGTCTTTCATACCGCGATTCAGCAAAAATTTCGCTACCGTTATACGTGCGGTTAGAATTGAGAAGAAGAAGAAAAAAAAATACTTTGAAAGTAGAATACCAGTTACAGACGTGGTTGCACTAGTTCGCATTGAATTAAAGGCACGATAATGAATTACCGTGCGGAATTATATCCCTCAGAATTTTTTATCGGGAACGTTTAACTCACGATTCCGCGGAATCTACTATCGCGTGTTCGCTGTATTATTTTTAGTTACAGAAATTTAAAAATCCCTGACGAAGAAGAAGAATAAGAAGAAGAAGGGAATTGAATTAGTGACGTTCCCTGTAAGATCGTCGACAAAAATGGGTAAAAATAACTAGACGGAAGTACAATTAAGGATGTATGATATCCGTACAATCTCAACCAAAAATGATTCTCGTCGACAAATTGAGTACTTTATGATGAGATAAAAATCGGAAAAAAATCAACCACAATCAAGACGAAATGAGTATTCATTTTGGATAATAATAATGCCCGAAAGTTATCAATAAATTGTTTAAACAAAACATTGTTTAACAAATTCTCTGGTAACGTTATTTTTTTTCATCTCAAATAAATGCCCTAATTTTTCTGAACACACGTGAATTTTTTAAGAATTTTGTCACTATTTTGAAAATTCCGTTTTCGAAAATTTGGTGAGACTGTATTTACGAAACTATTTGTTCCACGCTCCGGAAACTTCGGAATTGTAATCTACATCGTTTTCCAATAAACATATCCAAAATTCCGAATTTTTCTTCCATTTTTCCAAATTTGAAAATTTTCGAAACCGGAAATTTCAAAATAGTGACAATATTCTTTAAAAAATCGTGTGTATTCAGAAAAATTAGGGCATCCATTTGAGACGAAAAAAAATGACGTTACAAGAAAATTTGTTAAACAATGTTTTGTTCAAACAATTTATTGATAACTTTTTGCCATTATTATTATTCAAAGTTAATACTCTGATCGTCTTGATTGTGGTTGATTTTTTTCCGATTTTTATCTTATCCAGAAGTACCTAATATTGTCGACGAGAATCACTTTTGGTTCAGATTGTACCACCAATACATCCTTAAGGACGAGGGAACATCGCAGCCGACGATAACGATCCCCGTGACTGCGGTAAATAATTATTTAATATCCAGTCCACCACATCCACGCGATTCGATTCGCTCGATATTTCCGGATGCAATTACGACGGGTACTCACTCACCACTGATGATGATCTGGTTTGTAGGCCTCGTCCAGTAGGTAATCGGCCTTGGGTAAGCCTCACTGTGACAGGTAAGCGTCAATGCTTGACCCTCGTAAACACCGACCAATTGATTCTCGATCCACACCTTCGGTGGAACTAAAGCGGAAAGATAACAGAGATCAGAGATATCGATACCACTAGACTAAATTCTATCAGATTCCATCAAATTTCATGTGATTAGGAAAAGTGGCCCAGTTTCGTAATGGTCGCCAGAGCCAGCATTCCGAATGTCAAGAAAATGCATAGGTATCTCACACTGGTTCGAATTTACTATCATGAAGTTACGTGTCATGCGAATTGTCGATTACGATCCTCCGCGAATAAACGTGGGTTATAAAAGGTACAGTTTCGTAGTCCTCGCGTCGTTTAGTACCATGTGAAACTGAGTCTCTCGGAAAATTCGTCCGACTCGTTTTATATTCCCGGTTTCGTGTTCGGCATAAACGAGACGAGTTTACAGCCAGATGCATTTCCCTGACTTCCACTTCCAGACCAGTGGCACATCCATTACGCACCACATTTACGCTGACTGGCTCGACCTAGTATTACATTCTGGAAGCCCACGTATCCACCGTCCAGGTAGATACCTCGACTTACACACGATACAATTCGCAACACACATACGTACAGTGCACAATCAGGACAATCCGCTTGCTCACTGTGGGTGGTACTCCGTTTGATGCGATGCAGAGGTACGGTCCCATGTGGCGTCGACTCACTCTCACTATCTGCAATTCAGGACCCTCGGTACTGGTCACTGTACCAGAAATCAGACTGGATTAGTACGTGAAAAAGGTTCGAAAGTCGTAGGATCCAGGACATGGTATCAAAGTACATTCGAATCCGAAGAAAGGAGAGGTCCGTTGTCAGAGGGAGGAGGCCGGAGGATCGGGTTCAGTGAAGCCATTTCTGACGTGATGCCAATTAATAATCGCAGTACTCGTACGACCTGGTTGACCAGACGCGTGAGCGATTAATTAATTGCTGCCTATCACGAATTAAGTGATACTGGATGGAAACCTCCGGTCGGATTACAGCTTTCTGTGGACGGATATGATCCGTCTCGTTGATTACCGGCTCGTGCACCACCGCAACGATGATTTTGTGATTACATGGACGGTATTTTGTGCCAGTAAATATTTTCATTACGTACTCACGGTTTTGATCATAGCATTCGAGCATTCAATGATTGCCATTCATATATAGCAAAAAATGTCACATGGAACTACATGAATACTGTGACATCCCAGCCACAGACCAAATCAATTCGAAATCTGTCAGGCAATGCTGGAATGGATTATTCGATTGAATGCTTCCGTCACAGAAGCACCGAAAAGAGTTTAGTTCACTAGAAACATTGACATTTTTTGTGTCAAGTTTAACTATTCTTTTGAGTTGTTTCAACATTCTCTGATCATGTCACTTCATCAGAAGGTGTTGATTCGAAATTCAACACAAATGCTGCTAATTTCAGCAAAACAGCAAAAAGCTTTTCAATGGATATGAGAAATGTAAAAATTTTGTTGTTTCATTGACACGACACACCGTTTTCTGTAAAAGCAAAAATGTGTGAATATGAGTGCAGCATGAGAGTACATTTTCAATCGTCTCTGGTATTCCTTCGTGATTATACCTACATCGTAATTCCAACAACAACGACGAAATAAGAATATAAAAAGTGACATTTCGTGTTGTGAGAAAAGTCGTAATGTTGATATTTTCTCATCTGTGTCAGTATCACATGGAAAGGAAACCGAATACCGTCACTGACGTTGGATATTTCCGCTCTCTCACGGGTTCGTATAATTTATTCAAAAGATGAATCTTTTATCCCTCCCGACTGTTTTCACAAATCGTTTAAGCTCTCGTCTTCCTCTTTCAAACATTCAGACTCAGAGCTTTGCAGCTAAGTTCTATGCGCTATTCTTACAGCCATGGCGCGAAGCTTCTGCTGCAGTCCTCTTTGATCACACAACCCATCGCGACGATGCATTATTGCAGTCGTATCAAAGGATGAAAATTGAAACTCGTTTGCTAAATCACTACCCGTTCGCAACGACTATGGCTAGTATACAGAAGTCCTGGTATAAGTTCCGTCGCGTGACAGATACCCATCTGCATCCAGGCACGCGGTTCTTTCTGTCATTTGACCAAAAGAGACCCACAATTCGAGATACTAAACTCGATCTATATATTATTATTCTTGCGTATCGAATCCACGCACCACGGGGATGCATGTCTATCGGGTATTTTGAACCCCCAGCGCGATAACCGACTCTGCCCTTATCGCTTTAATTACACAAATTCCCATCAGCGAATCACTCCAAATGTCTTCGCACCTCGAATATCGAGGCACCCTCGCGGTACGAACTAAAACAAAGAACCACCATCGGTCGATCATACCTTCCGTAGCGCCAGACTGAATTATGGGATTGCCATCCTCGCGTCGCCACATCACGGAGGGTGTAGGTGTGCCGGTAGCCGCACACCGGAGAGTCACGTTGCTACCTTCGCGTACGACCATATCCGTGCTTGTAGGGTAGTCCAGGATGTCCGGAGGCACTGAAACAATCCCGGTTCGACTGTCATTATCCAAGACCATTACGGTGGTGGCCATTCACTCACCTCAATTATCACGTCATATACGACTTTGATCGAGATTTCTGAGGATAAGACTGAAAATGTTTCGCATACTCTGATGTCAATCCATATTGAATGGCATAAAATGTGAACAATTAGGTATGCCGGGGCAACATTGTGATTTGGAAGCTTTGAACATCAAATTATTGGATGATGGCTTCCAAGCTGCCTCGTCCATAATATGTTTTTAGCTTGATGATGAATTATCGAGTTCTGAAAGCAGACCACTGGAATCTATCCATTGTGCTTTTGAGAAGAGGGAAAAGAGAAAAGGGAACAAGATCAGTGGACACCTTAAGGTGTCAAAAACGGAATGTCACGGCACCATGACATGACTGTTTTGAAGTGTCAGAGTAGCGACCTGCATCCGATAAAAATGAATCGATAATCCCGCGTCCTGGTGTGGTGTTTATCGATTTTTGACAACAATTGGGCTCGATTCATATCGCGGCAGGACATGCGACGATGCTTTATGAGTTTGCACCTAGGAACGAGGGAGCCGGCGATGGGAAGCGTGGACAGAGACTAACCACATAGCGCAAGCCGAGAGTGTAACTGACCGGAAGTTTGATGTTATCCGTGGAACACGGGATATCTCTTATTTTAGCACCTCCATTGAGTAACCGGACCTCGACTGACCAGGTGGGCTGCTCTCTAACCAGAGGTTGGAACTTTGCTGGTTGTGATAAAGAGGAATTTAACGAGGGGTTACCGTGGGGCTAAACTACGTTTATACGGTTACTTCCCAGAGGGAAGGCAGATGGGTCTCAACCTCACCTCCGTTCTTCGTGTTCCTAGAGACGCCCCCCCGTATTTTCCGAGGGTAGGTTATTAGCGCCGGAGGCACGTCGCCAGGAAGGTGTTTAATAGCTCGCCAAGAGTGCAATCACGTAGAGCTAGTAGCATATTTTACATATATTTGCATGGAATTACCACAAATCGGTACCTCGGCACTCACAGCTTGTCGGAAAACGATTCTAATTCGGGTTCACGTATGTGTGTTTGTGAACGAACGGAAACCGACGGATCTTGATGGACGAATGACCGTTCAATTCCAAACGACAATTTGCACCACCGCAACGATCATCTGATACCTTTGATTGTACAAACGAACGATTTTGTTCAAACGCCATTCGCGAAGCGGTGGATCGACTTTTGCAAAAAATCACTTGTCGTAAGGTTCATTCGATCTTGTCTCTTGGCCTCTTATTTTCTTCGGAGAGGAATTCTTCATCGTGTGAATGAGGGAAACTGAGAGAAAAAAATCCTGTGATAATTGACGGTCACTCTTTTGCTGATAAGTAACAAGATCGAAGTTACATTGCGTGAGAATTAAGTTTGGAATGAATTCAGTCGATGGTATAATCGTTGGCAGTCATAGAAATGATGATATATTACGAGCTATAGCTTGCGAACGAGAACGTTATGGATTTTCGTTTTTCCAAACACTTCAACATGCGAAAGTATAGATATTGAATAATATCTAGTGTTACAAAAATGTCTATTAATCAAATGTTCGACATTTGTAATATAGGAAGCTCTTGGGTGGACGATACCGCAGGCACATGAATGATGACGAGTCGCTTGGGTTGTTATTACAAGCGATTCCGGAAAACACGTGGAACTGATCAACAACTACCTATTTTCTATTCAATCTTATCTTTTACTATCTCTATACTGTCTTTGGCTCTTTGTCACATTTTTATGTAGATCTACTATCTCTTATCACTTTTACTATCACCTATTCAGCATTTTCTCAACTTGTCTCTGATCTGGACCTTGTCTTTTCCTTATCGTTTCTCTACCATGTTATTTCGAATTTTCATTACTATTTTACGGCACAGGCATTAAAAAGTCACTTTTTGACGCCTGTTTTTCGTTCCGGCAAGTGACACTTTATACCGCTAAGTTCAAAGTTGCGGTATAAAGAGCCACTTGTCGGAACGAAAACAGGCGTCAAAAAGTGACTTTTTAATGCCTGTGCCGTAAAAATATAAAAATGTGGCACACATACATTTCTATGTCCCCCGCGAATCGACCGTTTCAACGCGTTTGTACGGGTCAGAGGCAGAGCCTTTGTCGTTTAGAAATGCAAAAAAGAAGAATAAAGGGAATTTTAAAAAAGAAGGAGATGTACGGAACCGAACCAAGTCTAATGGGAACCGGGGATTGTAGCGGCGAGGTACGGTGGGTGATCGCTATGCAAATACTTGCGAACGAATATAGTATATACATATATAAACGTGAAATATCGGAAACGCGTTAAAAAGTAAAGAGAAAGAAGAAAACACATAAAAAAACATCGAAAGCTCAGATGATTCTTCTTTTTTCTTTCCTCACTTTCTCCTTTCCTTCGATCCTGAGCTTCATCTTCTTCGAGGTCTCAATGAAGCAAAATGACTTTGTGAAATCACAAACGAATTTGTTGCCAGTATATGAAATAACAGACGCAGGGGAGGCTAACTAATTGGGGACGTTAATCTGGTGAATAACGGATTTATAAGGGTTTCAACGACCTTCCCATATCGCTTTGTACACTCGATTGGAATAAAAAACGAATATATGAACTGTTCGACGAAAAAAACAAAAATTGTTGTGTCTATAGTATCGTACAAAAATTGTTTGTGATAGAATGTAAAAATATTGAAATTTGAATTTGCGCATTTTTTGATCCGAGATTCACACCTCCTTTTTTATATTCACTAATTTTTTTTTTTTTCACTTTCCACTGCACGATATTCTGGAGATTCTCTTCTTTTCTGTCCCTACTGAACTTGATTTTATTCATGATTACAGGGAAACCATTTAATCGGATTGACTGAATAAAATATGTAAAGACAAAGTGACTACGTGGTATTCAGTGATTCAGTACCTCTTGAAACTTTCAGTATAAAATTTGCAATGCAACTTCGCTCTACCTTCCATAGAAAAATAATTACTAAAATGGAAAAAATACCATTCCCATAGGTATATACCACAAGTTTGAAGACGATTTGCCAAAAATATCAAAACTGGCCAAAAAAACTACCTCAGACATCAATTCATGGGCGCAATTTTTGAGGCAGTGAATCAAAATGAAAAAAAAACTACGAACCTCACTTATGTAAAGTTCTGAGCTTCGCTTATTTCAATTGTTTTGGAATGCAAGCCAAGATCACGAACTTAGTGTTCACAGTCTCTTCCATGGTGGAAAGAAGGAGAATACTTTATATAAGTGAAGCACACCTCGTTACATAGCACAATCACTTCTATATATTATATCTAGCTGAGATTTCTCGTCCCAGTTGGAGGCTAGTTATCGTAAGTATGCCCATTCATGCCTATATGCACGAGTGGATTATACCGTGCTTCAGTTATCTTTTTCCGCGATCTCGTCCAGTTCTCAGCCTCACAGCTTTACTTCTGCATGACACTTATTCCGAGTTTATGTTCATACCTAGAAACCACTCAGCCGTACTACGGTATCAGATTTGTTTACTCGTTACTTTTTATTTATTTTTTTATTTTTTGTTCAATTTTTCCTGAAGCTCATTACATCCACCAGTCTTGGAATCCTCTTTCTACAGGATTACAACACGGGCTCGTTGAAGGGACCAGTACAGCGTGATTCAACAAATTCTCGATATTCCAAAAATCACTAATTTCATGCGCCTGAAATCTTATCATAAAGTACTGAATTCGCCGATGAGAATCATTTTTGGTCGAGATGGTACCGCCAATACGTCCTTAATGATAAACCACGAAATCTGATACGTGGCAAAATGTCGTCCATGAGCGAGTTGACAATGCGATGTATGTACCTGTAATTGGTGAGAACGAAAAAAAAAATAGTGTCCCGTTTGACCAGAATTACCGAGGGATCAAAGCTTACCAACAACGTCCAGGAATCCCGTGTTACTGGACATGGGGTCTGTGTTGACCTGGCACATGTACCAGCCACGGTCCGTTTCTCGCGTGTCTCGTATGTGCAGAGACCACGTGCGATGCCCGCTATGCGTCACCGCGATCCTGTGATTCTTTGTGATCACGTGACTGGCTATCGTTAGAATGGTCTGCGTGTCGACCCGCAGCCACGCCACCTGAAACCATTGAAAAGATTTTATTTGACTCAATCTCTTTGTGTAACCTCCGTATAATTGTATAAACAGGAAGTGCAGCCACCCGGTTGATTAACTGCCACACAGATATCTTATTCTAATCAGTGTTTCCAACCAAGGTATAAAAATTGCACGCGGGCGTTTCTTCCTCTCAATAAAAAAAAAATAAAAAAATAAAAAATACACTAATTGCTATCTGCACACTTTACGCGTATGGAACCTCTTATTGACTTAAAGTAAATGGCGCGGGACGTTATTCCACCTAACGAGGACGAAGTTATTGTACAGACCCAGCCGACTATACAGGCTATAAGGGGTGTTTGAATTCTGTAGGAAATAAGGGTGTCCGGATACACCAGATGACACCCCTTTGTAGCATGCTAAATTGCACGAGCAATTATTCAAACCGAGGGCAAACATAAACCAACCCAACTTATAGC
>JAFFZH010015369.1:11184-45734 GCA_018420115.1 Euura saliciscinereae | reverse complement strand
TGACCGAATTTTTAAGAGCGTGCATTTCAGGTATGATTATGGATTTTTCGGATTCTAGAACGTGCAATGAAAGGGTCATGGTTTCAGTTTTCAAAAAAAAAACAAAAATGTGTGATCAATCTACGCAATCAAATGTTGAGCTCGTTTAAAAATTGCACATTCAAAAGACATTGCGAATAAAATACTTCCACCCGATTATTTTTGGGTTTGCGGCCCCCGACAAGGTTCGAAGTTACTCATTTGGCCCAGAGGCTGCGTTGAGTTTGACATGCCTGTCTTAAGAGTTAAGGTTATGTGACACCCCGAGAACGGCGCCAGGAGCCCTAGTAGCAAGCCTGCACTGCAGATTCTTATTCAAGAATCTGTCTGCAGTATTATCGCGGATCACCTGCAGATTCTTAGACCATATCATCTTTGCCTCTGTGGACGATGTCGCATGGGTGTTCAAAAATTCGAAAAATATTTGTAGGGATGGTGTCAAAGTGTCGAGTGATAAAACGCAAACTCAGAGGGACCACTACAAAGCTCTGCTAGACTCTATGAACAAAAGAATAGCTGAAGGTGAAACAGATTTGGTGATAAAATACTTAAACGGAGTGCCCACCATTGTAAGGCCCAGGGGTGATTCCCATCCAAAAAACTAAGTAGCCATAGTGATGGGCAGCAGTTGTGGGTGTATTACCAGAATGTGCGAAGTGTAAAAAGAAAGCTGCAAGACCTTGTTCACAATATCCTAATTTCCTCAATAAGCTATGACGTTATTGCCCTGACCGAAACCTGGCTTGACGATGATGTAACTGATGGGGACATTGGACTGACTAACTACAATGTATTTAGATGTGATCGAAGCGTCAGTACATCTTCGAAGTCAAGAGGTGGTGGGGTGATGCTCCTAGTCAGAAAACATTTGATTTGCAAGCCTTTAATTACTGTGCCATCATCTATTGAACAGTTGTTTTTAGAAATTGTACTGCCGTCAAAATCGCTTGTCCTTGGGCTTGTGTATATTCCTCCCAGCTCTGCGCTTGATGTCTTCCTAAGTTACTCTGTCACGGCCTCGAGTATCCTGGAAGTCTACTCTGAGGCCAATATGATGATTTTGAGTGACTTCAATCTGCCTGGGTATTCGTGGGAAGTGATAAATGATACTGTTTTGCCTAGAGGTTATCATCCGAGTGCAACCGTTCGAAGCTCTGTTGAGCTGATCGCTGGACTTGCGAACGAGAGTGGGCTGGTCCAGCTAAACAAACTTGCAAACCCTGCGGGAAATATATTGGATCTGGTTTTCTCAAACTGCTCGTTGGTTGAGGTGCATGAGTCGGACGATGCTCTCCTACCGATCGACACCTTCCACAGTCCCTTAGTACTATCTCTACCGACCCATTGTGCAAACCGCAGTCTAAACTACTCCGAACAGGCCTTCGATTTCAAAAGAGCTGATTACGACAAAATCAGGGCTGACTTAACAGGTATAGACTGGCTCGGACTACTGGGAGAAAAGGCTTCTGCTGGTGAAATGGTGGATTCTTTCTACGAAATCATTTTTGAGTGTGTTTCTTGTAACACACCGTTAAAGCGAGTCACTTCGTCTTCGTTTCCAAAATGGTTCAGTCTCACGTTGAAAGTTGCATTATCGGAGAAGAAGAGACTCCACAGACTCCATAAAGAATCAGGGGGGAATAGCTACTATGCTGAATTTAAATCCTTGCGTAAAAAATGTAAGATGCTTATTGCAGAGGACTATAAAAGATACATTATCTCGATCGAGAATGGCATCAAAACCAATGTCAGTGCCTTTTGGGGTTTTGTCAACGGCAAGGGGCGCCAGGGCGACATCCCGAACTCAGTCTACCTGGATAACCACCACGCGGACCGCGGACAAGACATTGCTAACCTGTTTGCCTCCCACTTTGCGAGCGTTTACTGTAAAAATGATCTGCCTGCCTATGTCGCGCCTTGGCACACGGATGCATGCCTAACTGGTCTGACCTTAAGCCTTTCTGATATTCACAAATGCTTGCATAACTTGGAAACTAACTCTGGTCCTGGACCCGATGGCCTGCATCCGTTGTTTTTGAAATCGTGCAGCTCCTTGCTTGCTTTACCGCTGTTAACCATCTTCAATGCCTCTCTTTCGGAAGGGGTTTTCCCGAGCTTGTGGAAAATGTCATTTTTAACTCCACTGTTCAAAGCCGGTGACAAGCGGAATGTTGCGAACTATAGGCCAATCTCCAAGTTGAATACTATTGCGAAGATCTTTGATGAAGTAGTCGAACGGAGACTATCCAGTATCTTTTCACGCTACATAGTGCCTGAGCAACACGGGTTCATGAAAGCTCGGTCCAGTGTTACCAATTTGTCAATTTATGTTGAAGATATCATTAAGAGCTTCAATGTGAGGGGGCAGACCGATGCTATATATACCGACATGGTTAAGGCATTTGATACTGTGAACCACAAACTTCTACTCCAGAAATTGCAAAATCTTGGGATAAATGGTCCATTGTTGGCGTGGCTACGTTCCTACCTCACTGAGCGGTATCAACATGTAAAGATAAAAAATTTTACCTCTTTCGGCATCGAAGTACCTTCGGGTGTACCCCAAGGCTCTCATTTGGGACCCCTTTTGTTTAATCTCTTTATTAATGATATCGGTCTGTCCATCTCTCATTCCAAATACTTATTGTTCGCGGATGACCTCAAGATCTATAGGAGTATCGAGTCAGCTGCTGACTCTCTGCTCTTGCAATCTGACATCGATGCAGTCTCCCAGTGGTGTGCTTTGAATGGTTTGAGATTTAACATATTGAAGTGCAAGTCAATAACTTTCGCGCGGTCTGTAAGGTGCGGTACGTCCTACAGCCTTGAATCCGTACCGCTGGAGAAGGTATGTGAGATCCGTGACCTGGGGGTTTTATTCGATTCTTGTCTCTCATTTCTTCCCCATATTAATTTTGTGAAGAATAAAGCCCTTAGGAAACTATATCTCGTCTCCACCTTCTCTAAAGACTTCAGATCGATCGACACCCTTAAAACTCTATACCTATCACTTGTTCGCCCTATTTTGATGTACGCAAGTGTCATTTGGTCTCCTTTTTTTGAGTCACATGCCACTATTTTAGAACGTGTTCAACACAAATTTTTTAGGCTCGCGGCTTTTAAAATGGGAAGACCTTTGTCCGCGTTGGATCACGATTACTCTGACGTTGCTGAAACCGTCGGACTTTGCTCTCTCAAATCACTAAGGGTGTATTCGGACTTAATCCATCTTTACAAGGTACACAACAACCTGATTGACAGCATCGATTCAGTGGCTGGCTTCAATTTCCGGGCCCCGACCAGGCACCTTCGGGTTAATGACCACCTTTTCGCTATTCCCATTGGCTCTTGTGAGCTGCAGCATAGATCGGTGTCTATCAGGCTTAGTGACACATCAAATAAATATCCACGGATGGACTTTTTCTCGATACCCATCTCTACATTCAAAGCCATGTGTCGGGGTGCGGTGTTTGTTTTCACATAGCACGTTCTTACCTATTTCTCTGATGTTTGTTTGAAACTCTTTTATTTTATTTTCGTATTTTATTTAGTTTAATTTACTTTACTTTATTTCTTCTTTATTATTTTCATTATTATTTTTATATATATATATATTATTTTTCTGTATATTTCTTGTGCAATGACTATATCGTCGTTGTAGTTGTCGTTTTTAGTGCGTTATATTTTGGTTTATTTTTCCGCCTACTTGCATGTATACATACATAGTATACTATCTTATTTTGTATGTATTTTACCAAAGGGAGTTTTTCCCGTATGAAATAAATAAATAAATAAATAAATAAATATCACTGCATTTCCTCTGCCAGCACAATGCTTGCAGAATCTGCATAGAAGTACATGGCAAGAATCTGTGCGCGCACTGTCTGCATAATCTGCTTGAATTTGAATTAGCGAACATAACCTATACAATCGATAGTCGAAACGAGCGACATTGATGGATATCGACCGCGTCTACGCTGACCATATCCAAGATGGCGAAGTGACAAGTACAACAAGCGTGCACGTTAGCGAGACGATGGCTCATATTCAGAGTGTAATGTCTCTCTTTAGAAATAATGTGGTTTGTGTCGAAAAAATATAACATTGATGACAATATTAATGGGTATCAAGTCACAGATCAAGCTGTTTCTTGAGAAGAGAGTTGGAATATGAACAGCTACTCAGAATCAGAGTATAATATTAGTATAATATTATACTCTGATTCTGAGGAGCTGTTCACATCCTAGATGGGCACTAAATCGAACCTGAAGTGATCTGCGTAAGATCTGCGTAAGATTCTGCACTGCAGAATCTGATATCAGTCCCCGACTCAAATGGTGAAGTAGACCACTAGTGGTCTGCAGGAAGATCTGCAGCAGATCTGCAGTAAGACTGCAGGCAGACTTCAATCATTTTGCTACTAGGGAGTGTGACAGATATAACATCATCGGACTTTGAACAGATGATGATCAGATATGTTCGACATTCCCGCTAATATTTCAATCATATTACTTACACCTGGAAAAAAATGCCAATATGTGATTCAATGAAGCGATTCAGGTGTATCTTATCGACGATGGAATGGTATACGTACTCTCTGAATTCTTTGGAGTGACTATTCACTCTTTGCCGACTGGCACGATTTTCACTCTTAAACTAGTAACTTATTCAGTCTTAAGGATAGTCACTCTCAAGGAATGAAAAGGTCACTATTTGGAGTCACTCCAAAGAATTTAGAAAATATATACCTTATAGATCCCAGATATACCAGAAAGATCTCGTGAGACCTGTTACGTTTCTTTCTACGGCACAGGCATTGAAAAGTCACTATTTGCATGCGCGTGGCATGGAAAAGCCAGCGGCTCTTACGAACGACATAATCCTAGTTGAACAGTTACTTTCCGCGTACGTCCCATACCATTTTTTTTTTTTTTAACTCCGTATAGCGACTGCAGTTTAATGACCTGATTCCACAACTTTGGACTGCGCACTTCAATTAAACTGTGCATCAATCCGTTGCGGTTTAAAGACTTTATACTGCAACTTTGAACTTAGCTGTATATAGTGCCACTTGACGGATCGAAAACAGGCGTCAAAATAGTATATTGTGCAACTCGTGGGCAAAAATGACGATTCCAAGTGAGTGTGAATATAGCCACACGAACCGAAGGCGAGTGCGGATATCACACGAACTCAGAATCGTCATTGCCCACGAGGTGCACACGATATTTTTCCCAACAAATATGTAAAATTAGGCGAGTTTAGCCGTCTGTTGAAAATGAACAAAACTCGCAAACCATTTCCCCACTAGTGGAGAAATGAAACCATTTCTCAACTAGTGGAGAAATAGTTTGCGTGTTTTGTCATCACCAGTGGTCAGAAGTAGTTCTGGGTCACTAGTGGAAAAATGATTCTTCATTTCCCAATTCATTGACAAATAGCGTCTTTTGTTCATTTTCAGCCGACGGCCAAAACTGCCTATTTTTACATATGCGTTGGAAAAAAATTGATATTCATTTTACGAACGGCTTATTATTATTAATTACTAGGGGCTCCGCCCCTCCGCGCTTCGTGCGGCAACCCCGCTCGGCGCTACGCGCCTCGGGCACTCGGCGCTTCGCGCCTCACTTTTCCTAGGAATGGCTGGCCTAACTTTTTCTAACCGTCAGTGGCTGTTCTACCCATTTCTAACCCTTCTTGGGACACTCATTTTTCCTAGGAATGGCTGGCCTAACTTTTTCTAGCCGTCAGTGGCTATTCTAACCATTTCTAACCCTTCTTGGGACACTCATTTTTCCTAGGAATGGCTGGCCTAATTTTTTCTAGCCGTCAGTAGCTATTCTCACCATTTCTAACCCTTCTTGGGACACTCATTTTTCCTAGGAATGGCTGGCCTAACTTTTTCTAGCCGTCAGTGGCTATTCTAACCATTTCTAACCCTTCTTGGGACACTCATTTTTCCTAGGAATGGCTGGCCTAACTTTTTCTAGCCGTCTGCAGAAATGGCGCGGTAGACCTGGACATCCAGAACTATGGCGCGATAGACCTGGAGACCAAAAACTATGGCGCGGTAGACCTGGGCATCCAGAACTATGGCGCGATAGACCTGGAGACCAAAAACTATGGCGCGGTAGACCTGGACATCCAGAACTATGGCGCGATAGACCTGGACACCAGGAACTATGGCGCCATATACCTGGACACCAGGAACGGCGCGATAGAACGCGAATATAACCTGGATGCAGAAAACTTATGGCACGATAGACCTGGAGACCAAAAACTATGGCGCGGTAGACCTGGACGTCCAGAACTATGGCGCGATAGACCTGGACACCAGGAACTATGGCGCCATATACCTGGACACCAGGAACGGCGCGATAGAACGCGAATATAACCTGGATGCAGAAAACTACGCCGAAAACTCATGACCCAGATGCTGACACACAGAGATCAACAAGTGTCAGAGATCAAGCCTAGATTCTGACCGTCCATGGTTACGAGCGCCCATAGTTACGGGGACACGTTTGGCCCATAGTTACGGGGACACCCATAGTTACGACTTTTTTATATATATAGAGAGACTAGGGGCTCCGCCCCTCCGCGCGTCACGCGGCAACCCCGCGCCTCACTTTTCCTAGGAATGGCTGGCCTAACTTTTTCTAACTGTCAGTGGCTGTTCTACCCATTTCTAAGCCTTCTTGGGACACTCATTTTTCCTAGGAATGGCTGGCCTAACTTTTTCTAGCCGTCAGTGGCTATTCTAACCATTTCTAACCCTTCTTGGGACACTCATTTTTCCTAGGAATGGCTGGCCTAACTTTTTCTAGCCGTCAGTGGCTGTTCTATACCCATTTCTAACCCTTCTTGGGACACTCATTTTTCCTAGCAATGGCTGGCCTAACTTTTTCTAGCCGTCAGTGGCTATTCTAACCATTTCTAACCCTTCTTGCGAACAACCTGGACGACGAAAACTACGACGCGGTAGATCTGGACACCACAAATTACAACGCGAATAACCTGGACACCACAAACTACAACGCGAATAACCTGGACGACGGAAACTACGACGCGGTAGACCTAGACACCACAAACTACAACGCGAATAACCTGGACGTCTCCAGGTCTGTCGCGCCGTAGTTCCTGGGCAGTTCCTGGTCTCCAGGTCTATTGCATAGTTTTTGGCTGTCCCGCTATTACGATTCGCGCCTTCTTTATATGTATAGAGGCGCGAATACATGGTTACCCAGCCAGAACTATGGCACGATAAACCTCGAGACCGAAAACTATGGCACGGTAGACCTGGAGACTGTGTCCAGGTCTCCCGCGCCATAGTTCCTGGTGTCCGGGTCTATTGCCCAAGTTATCGCGCCCTATGTATATATTCAGTGGGCCGGCGCGGGCCGGCGCTTCGCGCCTCCTTGGTTACAAGGTAAACCAATCATAACTTGTCTACACCGGAATGATCTGTAAACCAATCAGAACCTGTCTCTACCGGTTGTAAACCAATCAGGAGAGCCGTTGCTACGACGACCGTATCTACGACGAAAATAACAGACGAAAAATTTAGACGAAAATAACAGGATCACGATTTTATTATATAGATAGAGACATTCAGTTTGACGCTCCGATTGCCAAACTAAAGTGAACATATGAAATGACGTGACAAATCAACTGTATAAATGTTTATACAATTATCCAAATACAATATCACTGTTGACTTTGCAACATTTGGCGTATGAAGGTAATATGTCGCCGAATAAGACGATACTTTGCAAACGTTTCACTGTCACGTTGGCTAAAAGTCTCCGTTACAATAGCAGATACAATAGTATATTGTGCAACTCGTGGGCAAAAATGACGATTCCGAGTGAGTGTGAATATAGCCACACGAACCGAAGGCGAGTGCGGATATCACACGAACTCAGAATCGTAATTGCCCACGAGGTGCACTCGATATTTTTCCCAACAAATATGTAAAATTAGGCGAGTTTAGCCGTCTGTTGAAAATGAACAAACTCGCAAACCATTTCCCCACTAGTGGAGAAATGAAACCATTTCTCAACTAGTGGAGAAATAGTTTCCGTGTTTTGTCATCACCAGTGGTCAGAAGTAGTTCTAGGTCACTAGTGGAAAAATGATTCTTCATTTCCCAATTCATTGACAAATAGCGTCTTTTGTTCATTTTCAGCAGACGGCCAAAACCGCCTATTTTTACATATGCGTTGGGAAAAAGATCATGTGTTGGGTCAACGGTCATGAATTTTTAAATAATTTATACATTTTGCGAACGGCGTGCCGCTACATATACATGTGTAATTTGACAATTTGAAGCCTTTTCAAAGTGCAGATGATGCGTTTTAGGGATGCTCTTCAGATACCGACCCGAGCAGCCGGAGTATGTAATGTCAATGTCAGTAGGTGTATTTGACTTCCCGTTTTTCTGTTTTCCGAGAAAAGAAGAGGTTTATTTTAATCACCCCGAAAATTGAAAATTCAGCTTTTACCCGACTCCACGTTTTGAGGTCCAGAGAATCATCTCCAACTATTTTGAGTTTGACGTCTGACCAAATTTCTGTCCCCACCATTTCCGAGAACGAGTCGACGGATTTCGAACAAATTTGGCTCAATCGACGCGGTTTTTCCAAACTTAGAACTGATTAGATTTTGGCTTTGATGGGTTCAGTAGATTTCCAATTACTTAAAGAACAGAATTCTAAAAAAAAGCAGTAAAAAAATTACGATATCTTGAGAACGGATCAACGGATTTGAATGAAATTTGGTAGCATATCGTTTCTTTTGCGTCACTGATCACGAATCTGAAGTCAGTTTTGCAAAATTGTGATTTGGCGTATTCGATGTCTTGCGAAAGAAAAAAAAATGTGGATTTTGATGCAAATTGGTACTCGAAGGGTTTTTTGGGTCGCTCAACACGAATCTGAAGTCAGATTTGCTGGCAAAAAGACTAGAAGCATTCGAAATTCTATGGAAATTGGTACTGAACGGTTTTTGCACCGCTGATCAAGAATCTGAGATCAGATTTGCAAAATTCGAAGTGACTGGAATCGAAATAAATAACGGGACTGGCGATTGTTCTGTCCTTAAAGGTTAAAGGACCTGGATATCCGAACATTGATGTTATTTTATACATACTCATATCGTAACACCTGCAAAATTCCCAGGAAGGCGAAGTCATTGCACATAGTCACCCTTCAGCAGCCAAATTCGATGATCTTAAGACTGGCTAACAAAAGGGCTCATGTTCAGGTTCTAACATAAGTGTGTCTGTTGCTGACCGGAACTGGACAAGCCGAACAATATTGGTTCGCCCTGACTTGAACGTGAAGTTTATGTACAGCGAGCATGGCTATTGTGTTCCAAATTTATTAACTTTGAGCATGCGTAAATTCAGTCGTCCGGACTATGCTTACAACAACAACAACAACAACAACAACAACAACAACAAAAAACCATTTGGATCTACTTTGAATCCGTTCAGCGAAGGCGCAGCTCCTCTCATATCTACAGAGGTCACTCATAAACGACAAAGTACATTCATGTTGCAAGATCATGATTATTATAATAATTATAATAATATTCGTTGTGTATATTATATTTCTGCGAATGAGAACTGAATGAAAATAAAACACCGGCTTCTGATGAGCCATGGAAGTGCTGCATTTATTGGTCCGTTGACGCCGTTATATCATAGTCTCCACAGGTAGGAAAATTGTCTGGAGGGTGGACCATTTGATCGTCGTTTCCGATTTTCAACACGACGGCCATTCCTTGATCCCCATGGGTTGTCACATGACAATGAAAAAACCAATACCCGGGGTTGGAAGCGCGAACGCGTAACACTGCGAATCCGCGGGAGGGTATTCCGATTACATCTTTTAACGGAACTGCATCGAAGTTCTTCTTGATTAGACCAGCTTGGTTTCTGGTTTTGACTTCATTCAAAGTCAATACCGAGTCATTGCCGTATTCCATAGCGACCACTCCGTAGTGACCACCATGCATATGCATCGGGTGATTAACGGCGGCAACCGTAGCTGAAACAATCATTCGAATATTCGGAAACTGTTTACTGTCACCTTCAACAGTCTGGAGAACGGTATTCAACCAAACGTCATCTTTTAAGCCATCAATCAGCAAAAAGTTGAAATGCTTTTAATTTGCTACGGATGTAGTTAACCAATTCTGCTAACTTGTTATCCTGCCAATTTGTCGCGTTACTCACTATTGTCGAGAATTATGAATTCTACCAGGCTGTCAAGAACGACATCGTAGATGGTCGGGCAGGTGCAGTAGTGATCGTAGCAGACGGCAGCGCTTTTATCATGAGATGTGCAGTACATATCGTCCGTGATCTCGTTATACTGAGTGAGGAATGGCACTGGCGGAGAATCAAAGCTCATGCTGTTCATTTGTGCGTAGGGTCCTGGCGTTGGAAAATTCTCTGACAATGAAATGGCGAACAATTAGATCGATTGATTTGAAACGTTGAAGCAGAATTTCGTAGCGATCCTCATATGGACTCACTGTAAGTGTTCAGCCCCAGTGTCCAGTAAAATGTATAGTCCGGTTGTCCTGAAACATTCACCCTCTCGGACGAGGTGGATTTGAGATCTGATACTGTGATCACAGTATTGTTCGGGTAATCCCCAATCTGTCCGATTGGGTTCAGCAACTGCAAAACAATGTCAGCGTAGATGAAAATACGTGGGTAGTACTGTGACTATGTGGGAAATAATGCAGGTTTTACATTCTGCTGGATAATGGTACCGAAGGAAAAATTCAACTTCTTGTGGAAGACGGGGGTCAGGCTTCTATCACTTACTACTCCAGATCTGCCAGAGTCATCGTAGTGGACGGATCCTAGGGGAACAGCATCATGCGCGTCTTCGTAGTGAAGGATCGCCAAAGCAAACACCGAATTACTCTCGCACTCTCCTGCGCCTCGAAATCTCATCCAGTAGTTTTCAACAGACTGATTCGCATTCAGAACAAAATCGTATCGTTCTCCAGCATTGATGATGTACGAATGTACTGCAATGCGAAAAGAAAGCATGAGTTGATTCAAACGATATTGAATCAGACGACGCAGATTCATCGAATGTTGATCATTCAACTATCAGTGGTTTAAAATTTTTGCGGTTCATCTTCTCCAATTCGTCGAAATAATTGTGTTCTTGCCAGCGAAAAAAACAACTCACCATCAACTGGCTCAATCGGCACACCGTCACTGGCGATCACTTTCAGCGTGTGGTTATCCACGGAAACTTGGACTGGACAGTAAATAGCCATGTTCGCTAGCGATCTGAATCTGTACTGGTAACCCTGGAGACAAGATCAGTTCTGAATACGGATCATCGTAATTTCCGTGGGAATGTACGGAAGCTATCATATATGTATAGAAGTTAAATCAAAGATACAAAGTTGGAGTGTGGAAAACGAATATTGTATGGTAACTATTGGCTTCTGCAGTCGCAGTAGACGCGAGGTCAGGGTGACTGCAGTCGTTCTTGTTTCAAGTTCATCCAGAATAATTGTGTAGAGTTGTTCATAGGAACTGACTAGGACAGCGGCAGCCATTTTGAGTGGCCACTATGAAGTTACCTTGGTGACAGTGAAGTTCGCCCAAGGTGTCGTATAGTTAAAACCGTGTCGTGTATATTTTTTCGTTACGGTCAATCCATTTATGATCAAGCTATGCCCAAGCGTCAGCGTGCTTCTGAACAAGCCAGGCGTTACGATGGACTCCGTCGGCATGCCAAACCAGTGCCAAATTATTATTACGTGTGCGGCGAGGTCATAGTTATAATATTTAGCGAGCGGATCATCTGCTTCGCGGACCACCAAACTTCCATGTATTCCGTCAGACTCCTGAAAGCCTGTTTGGGATGATGAAAAACGGTATCACAGTATCTTGACATTCACACTCAAAGCATCGATCTTCATGGTTCGTGGGGCAATATCAAGCAACAAATTTTGTTACTCGAGACTCCTCACAGAACTCGCTAATACTGGTTCAAGTTCTGTATTGAGCATCATAAAGTTTTTTGCTAGACATGTGATGTCAATATAAAGCAGTGAGACGTACCTATATGAGAGTGCCAAATATGGGTACCGGATGGGTCAGCTGTAAAATTGTATACGAATTTGTTTCCCGGTTGAATAGGGCATTGGGTTACGTACGGAACCCCATCCATATACGGGGTGTCTTTTTGATACATTCCGTGCCAGTGTATGGTAGTGCTGTCGCTCATAAAATTGTTGGCTAATTCAACTTCAATGACGTCTCCCTTGCAGACCTAGAGTTTGGTGTATTAGTGAACTTCAGCTCGTAGAATTGGGACAGAAACGTCATTCGACTACCTATACCTGAATGCTGGGTCCAGGCAGCATGTGGTTTACTACCTTGATCCCACGGGGTTCGCCACCGGCAGTGACGCATCCTCTCCTGTAACAGTCAGCGGTCCTGTATGGGCAATGGTCACAGACACTTGCCATCGTCGAGTACTCGAACAGAGTGAATTCATAGTGACAAACGCGTGAATCACCCTCGACGCATGTCCTGTAGCATTCGTGTGAGGCGCCACCTCAAGTCAATAAAATTACCAATATTAATGACGAATTAATGACTTGTGCATGAATCAGCGCTGTTCGAGGCGCTGTTTATTGACAACACTGAATAGCGGTACTTTGACTTCCATCAGAAGCGTGACATGATCATGAATCTACATGCTGCTGAAACAAAGATTATTCAAGACGACTCACCCACTACTTCCGGGCGAGAGTCCTCAACGAACAGATTTCCAATCTAGGTCAGATATAACGTTATGAGAAACAGAGTTACGCGAGCCACAAGACTCATTTTGATACCCGAAGGAGACGGGACTACTAACCTTGGGTGCAGTTTTCCAAGATTTAGTCGCGCTTGTATCGTATGCCCCAATCGCGACGAAAAGAGCGAATGAGTAGAGTATGCTTTTCGTCATACTTTCAGCTGGTTATGGTACTGAAAATACTTCAAACATCATTTTCATGAATCTACTTTCAAGATGTTATGTGCATTGATATACAGTGAGCTGCTTTCTATTCGTCACTGGATAGCGGAGTAAATATTAGGCCCACTCGGTGCTTTGAAAGATGATGTGTATGGGGTCACAAAAAACAAATGTAAATGAATAAATTGAAAAATTATCAAAAACGTAACAGGAAACATTAGGGAATTTGAAAATATAGCGATAGGATAAGCAGGGGGATATGGATAAGAATGATAAGGATGTGTAAACAATAATTTAATGAATTTGAAATTTCAGTATCTAATTTTCCCAGCCACAAACAAAGCATAAACCGTTGATGTGGCTAATTGACGTCGAAGTGTTGATCGTACTTTTGCAAAACAACAATAACATAATCTTATGCGGCAGAAAAAAAGAGGCGTCAATCTGGAAGAATTACGATTTCAAAGAGATAAGTGTCATTTAACTTTGGAAAAGAAATAAGGAAGATCGCAGAGTGCACCGAATGAACTTGATTCACGGCTACCGTTTTTCTGGAGATCGCGTGAAATATTAGTGAACATAGATCTACCTATTATCAAAGTTTTTGTTAAGAGAATAGGTGAAATACAATTGAGCCTCATCTAAAGTGAGTCAATCGTCACGTCAGTACGAGGGTCTTCAAATCAGAAAAAAGATTTGTTATTGTGAAGGGCTATAAAAGTACATTTTATTTACTTATTCACTCATCCGTTTATGCATGTTATCGATATGTTTGATTGTACTGTTTACAAATTTGGATTCCACTGCAATTTTACAGTACCTGCGTCGCATACATCGCATACATAGGATATGCGAAATAGCAATTCAAGCGGTCATAAAAATTGAATATCTCATTGTCAGTCTGATGTTAGGTCTGATAAATATAAGCTGCGTAATAAAAATTAAACTAGACCGTGCTTCGTGGGGGGAAAATTGCTTTGTTGACGGTCAATGGTTACTATATTGATTATTGAACTATGAAGAGTCATGGTGGACAAGTGGACTAGAGCCTAGCCTACGAATCCGTAGGTCATGGGTTCGAATCCCTCCCGGCACCACTGACATTTTTCTCATAGCAAAATTATCAACAGCTTCATCCGCGACTTGGTATATCGGAACCTACCGATAAATGCAGGTCCACGAGCGATGGACTTAGCTGTGTTCCGTTTGTTTGCCGTCAGCTAAACTGAGAACTCGAGTTAGCGAACCTGACAATGAGACCCACGGCTAAAGAAGGAAAGGTAGAGGAAGAACTGTACAACCCCAAGGGAATCGGTCCTATTAAAAAAATAATAATAAGATTAGTTTCCGGTATCGTGGAGATCGAGAAAATCTAAAAAATGCGCGGTGACCATGTGAAATACAGTATCGAAATAATAATGAAACAGTATTTTGGAATTGAACGTCCTGAGAAGTAAAATTTACGCACAAATATTGCAATTATTAGTGAAGAGAATGTATTATTGATTATTAAATTTCACATTCGTTGTAGCGGAATTATTAATAAATTATCAATTCAGTCATGAGATGGTATTGAATTCTCATTTCATATATCTTGTGGTCAGTGAATTTCATGGTATGGCATTATATGGTGAAAGTTTTGGGAAATCACTATCTTCTTTTACAGGTACGTGTAAGCCTCTTTAGAATCCATTCATCCCTACGACATCTTTCAATCATTCTCACACTCCACAATCCGCTTCTTTATACAATTTTCACAGGGCAAGAAGGGCTTCTTGCATGTTGCAAGAAGTTCAGAAATTACCTGCAACGTCTATAAAGGATGTTGAAGAATGAAGAAGGCTCACCGCTTCGTTACCCAACTTCCCAAATGTCCCGTCCACCTCGCCTAGCTGAACTCTACACCGAGAATACCGGTACAAAATACGTTAAATCCAACACGGTCACTGTTGCACATAATTATTAGTTCTTATCTCCGTTCTTATCTCCGATCATCGTAATCTCCACGGTGATACAAAATATCAGGCTCAATATGTATGAATATCAAGTCATAAGCGCTGAGCGTTGCATTGAAGTATGGAAAAGTATTGTGGTTTGAGATTATGTTATTCGCACTCCAACTTATCTTTAGGTGTGGCTATAATGATGTATGGTTAGGATTTGGTCAAAGAATTCCACAATAATAGGTAAAAACAATTTGTGTAAGGCGACAAAAGTAGCTTTCGGGAGGTTGGAATAATTTTTATTATGATTTCTGCAATACGTCGACATTTTGGCAATCGGAATAGCAAAGGAAACAGGAATGACACATTTTAGGTGGCGAATAACAGGTGAACAATGGAAAATTATGCATTGAGAAGCACAATCCCCACAGATCGGTTTGAAGACGTGCACCATAGGAGGCATATTTCAGTATGAATTTTGGTGCGCCTCATCCAATACAAAGCTTTCCGTCTAAAATTAACGGTTGCCAGCCCACCAGGTTTGCCCAAACCGTGAAGAGAACACTTCATTTTCTGGATGGCGACGTTGCAGAAGCTCACTTAGTCGATCCGACGGAACTGCTGTTATATTATAGTCTCCACATGTGTCAAAATCTCTGACGGGGTGAATCATTTCCCTGTCCTTTCCAACTTTCAACACGACTGCCATTCCTTCCTCTGAATGGACTCCCACATGGCAGTGGAAAAACCAGTACCCAGGGTTGTGGGCTCTGAAGCGTACAATTGTGAATCCACGAGAGGGTACACCGACGTTGTCTTTCAGCGGGGCTGTTTTAAAAGCTTTTTTAATTTCACCAGCTTCGTTTTTTGCTTTGATGTATTCTAGCGTAAAAGTGCCATTTCCGAACTGCATGGCGACCACTCTGAAATGTGCACCATGCATATGCATGGGATGAGTGACATTGGCAGCGGTAGCTGAAACAAGCATTCGGGTTAGGAGTTACAGTGTCCATTCTTCGATGATTATACCTCTCTGCAATTGAAGGAAGGAAAGTATTCAACGGGAACAAAAATAATGGTTTTCAAAATGTTTTGGGACGAAAAAGACAATATTATCGCCGAAAGCCATGAAAAACATTTTTTTCTCGTTCTGTTTGAAAGAATATTATTGTGCGAATTCCTGAAGTGTAAACGTCGTAATTCCAGCAATGAAGGAGTAAACGATCATTGAAACACTTTCCGATTGAAGTGACAACTCGAACAAATACAAAACGTCCGTCCATCTTTTCGCTCTTTTTCCATATGTTTTCCGGATTGATTATCAGGTACTTGCGGTGACCAGATATGATAAAAACGTTTTGAGTTCGAACTTACGGATAATATTTCATACAAATCGTATATAATCGAATAGATACTCACTATTGTCGAATATGACCATTTCTACCAGAGCGCCAAGATCTATGGGGTAGATGGTCGGGCAGATACAGTAGTTGTCATCGCAATCTGCAGTGCGGGTATCAGTTGGGGTGCAGTACATTCCGTCATTAATTTGTCTGAACTGAGTGAGAAATGGAATTTCGGGATAATCAAAGCTGAGACCGTTTATTTGCGCGTAGGGTCCAGGCGAGGCAAACTGTGCTGCAAGAGTGAAGAAATTTGAATTGGTAACCCGGATATTGCTGATACAAGATTGGAAAGAATATCAGGGTCTTGAAGCAATATGAAATAGTTTCACACCTAATTATTGATACCCAAATCAGAATCATTCAATCCACAAAATTCGCGTACAATACAATTCGCATGGTTTATAAAATCATGAAATAGGTTTGGTTGACTGCCTACATTGATTGCGAGGATCAGCCGTTTCATACAATTAGGATAATGGAACCTCGCTCGAAACAAGTTCGGTGAATCGTCCAATTTCACGCACATGATAAATTGCTGTCTTGATAACTATCATACCGATCCTTACGCTCCAACGACACGTTTCCTCCTACCAAAAAAACTACGGCTATTTGACGTTCGACCAGCTGGATTATTAACGGTGTCAATTAGGTAGGTGGCAAGTCGGAATTTCGTTGGACTATTTACTACTCACCATAGTAATTGATACCCAATGTGAAATAATATGTGTGATCCGGTTTTCCGCCTACATCTTCTGCTTCAGGTGAAGTAGTTTTGAGATCTGACAGCATAATCAAACTATTGTTGACATACGTGACTGGCCACGCAATCGGGTTCAGCAACTGCGGAAAAAATGCTAAGCTACAATCTACAGCATGACCATGAAAACGTAGTAGGTAATGATTAGGGTTCATAATTGTTTGTGCCGTTGTTTAATCGAAGGATTCAGTATCAGAGTTTCCTAATATGTGAAATAAGCCTTATCGACGCTATAGTGATGCTAATCCGGCACAGAACTTTTTATTTTAGGAAGAAAGCTGAGCTTGGTGTCAGAAAAACGGATTAGCCGGCTCCAGTGTCACTCACCACTCCAGATCTCCTAGCGTCATCATATGTAGTGCCACCTGCTGGATCTTTGTCATTTGCGTTATTATAATGGAGGACCCCTAATGCAACTACCGAATTTTGCGCACAGTTTCCCAAGCCTCGATATCTTATCCAGTAATTACCGACAGATTTGTTCGCGTGTAGAACAAAATCGTATCGTTCTCCAGCGTTGATTATAATCGAATCGACTAAAATTGAAAAGAGTTATGCTATTCATAGTGGACATTTACGTGAATCGTCGAATTTCTTCCGAATCCATGGTTTTTTTTTTCATATTGACATGAAATCTGACTCACCTCTAACCGGCTTTACCGGCATACCGTCAGTAGCGATCACTAGCAGCGTGTGGTTATCCACTGAAACTTGTACTGGACAGTAAATTATTGTGTTCGCAATCGATCTAAATCTGTACCGGCAACCCTGTAGACATAATATGAAGTACATCATCAAGTTTCTTCCAGGTCACGGATAATCGTTATGTTCGTGCATGAGAATGTAAATACGCTCATGTACGACCCATTCGGCGAATCGCAAGAAAAATCCATAATACTTTGTATTTCAGTCGTAGTGTTGCCACAAGACAAGTGTAAGACACTCAGTAATTTGCATGATTCATCATCCGCTGAGGCAGGCTAAATGAGGGAGTTGAGTTGAGGAACGAGGATCTAAGAATTATGGGAACAAGGCACTGCGGAACATGTGCTTCGTAAAAGGAATGCCTCCGATTCTGTCGTAGACACTCATGGCAAAATGCAAATAGACCATGCAGGGACCAGTGGCAGGGACAGGTGCATGATGTTGCGTATTATAAGAGGTTGATGAGAACGTCAAGTGAAAAGTTCTTAATGAGACGTGCGAAAAGGTATCCAGCCGTGAACAGTATTGAAGGCATAAAGAGAGAATGAAAGTTAGTGCGGGAGAGGATAGGAAAGACTATATATTTCATCTTCAGAATTCGGAACGTGCATTGTTCGACGGCTTGAACCCAAACTCTTTTGCATCTAGTCAGGCTATTTCACAGTCAATAAAACAGTCTGAAACGGAAAATCGAGTGACAGCCTTGAGAAGTTATGGAATTACCTTTGTGACGTTGAAGTGTGCCCGAGGTGTAGTGAAGTTTACGCCATCTTTTGTGTATTGTTCCGTGACGGTGAGTCCATTTACGATCAAGGAGTGCCCAATCGCAAGTATGCTTCTAAAGAACGTCGATTTCACTACAGAACTGGTTGGATGTCCAAACCAATGCCAAATGATCATAAAGTGCTCAGGACGGTCATAGTCATAATATTTCTTGAGAGGGTCCCGTGGCTCGCGAACCACTAAGCTCCCGAAGACTCCATCAGGCTCCTGGAGTCCTGTTTAAAAGTATTGGGGGTACAATTACAGATACAACAGTGTACAGCAATTGCTTCGGGTCACACAGCATTCACAAGAGTACTCGTTTGATCCAACACTTTTCTCCGGTTGCCGAGTAAACGACACTCATACTTGTCTGAATGCAGTTTGCCTTTGGCGCGTGCTACAAACTTCAGTCATCGGATATCACCTACTTTCTGCACTTGCCACACAATCTACTTTTTTTGTTCTGCTACTTTTTACTTTGTTTTTTTGTCATAGGTACATGAATTTGATGCGGACCAGACGTACCAATATGAGAGTGCCATACATAAGTCCCAGCTGGATTGGCTGTAAAATTGTATACAAATATGGTTGACGGTTGGATAGGACACTGCGTCAGAAAGGGTACTCCATCCATAAACGGGGATTCCTTTTGATACATTCCGTGCCAATGGATGGTAACGGCTTCGCTCTGAAATGTGTTACCCAGTGCGACCCGAATGTTGTCTCCTCTGCAGACCTAGAGTCCAGTATATATTTATTATTAAACCCCTGCTTTCGGCGAAATGGAGTGGATTCAGGCAATAGTGGAATAGATATGCCAGCAAATGGCATGCCTCACCTGAATGCTAGGTCCAGGTAGCATGTGGTTTACAACCTTGACTTCACGCGGTTCACCACCGGCAGTGATGCATCCTTTCTTGAAACAGTCAGAGGCAGTATATGGACAATTGCCACAGGCACGCGCCATCGTCGTGTATTCAGACAAGGTGAATTCGTAGTCGCAAACACGCGTGTCCCCTGCAACGCACTTCCTGTAGCATGGGTGCGCCGCCCCACCTTAATCAATCAAATCACAGGGTTTGAAACAAGGCAACATTTCGACCATAAGCCTCAGCATTTTTTGGCATCAGATGTATCTATGAAGCCCTTTTTCGTACGTATTCAGCAGTGGATTCGAAAATCACTGCTACAATGAATATCAATTTGTCACATTTGGCACTCGAATTTCGTATGCGTCAAATGTAAACAAAAGCTGTTCAGTGCATATTCTCCTGACTGTTCTTAGAAAACAATACATGACCAGGACTGACGCTAGTATGTGCGTAGATAATGAAACAGCAATATTATCCGTCAGCAGTGATTTGTAAGATCCCTACTTTGTGAATGCATATCGAGTTTGTCTTTGGGAGTTGGCCAGGTATAAGGTTTAGTAAACAAGTATGGCTGGTTGGTTCGTGTGTAGCAATAATTTGTCACACTAACTCACCCAATATTACTGGAGTCGAGTCATCGATAGTCGCTCTTCTCATCTGGGACAGATATGATATATTAACATTGAAAATTGTTTTATTTTCGGGGTAGTTGGAAGGGATAGCGAAATCATTGCTTAATGTCACGAAAAAGCGTCACGTGGATAAGTCGATATTTTTGGAACTGATGCATGGCTTAACGATGGTTCAATGTTTTCAAAGTGGATACACGATTAGATTTATACTAGGGCTCGGTCGGCCAATGTCACGAAAAACTGTCACGGTCGGATTTCAGTCACAGTCGTCATCAGATGAGTGGTGGAGTTTGAGTACCAGTGACTGTTTGTCGTTTGTTTTAGTTCGAGAATGGATGCCAATGCACCGTCGACGCAGAAAAATTATTTCGACCTTTTACAAATGTACAAAACCAAGATAAACAGGTTCATATTCAATGTCCTGCATAAGAATGCAGCCATGCAGGACATTGAATATGAGAGAATGCAAGAGCATTGCATGTGAAATCTGTAAATATATATATGTAGGGATCATCACTTTGCAAGCAACCATTGCATTGAAGGGAATAGGATCATCAATTGAGAGATTGAGTTGAACCACGAACCTTCGCTGCGAGTCTCGCAGACCTGAATGCCATCGCAGAACACGGCCATAATGCGATGCACAGTGACAAGTAGAGTAAACGCCTCATCGTTTTTCCACAGGTTTGCTATAAAACCGATATACCGTTCATTCGTATTCAGATGGTTTTCGAATCAATATTTCTGCCATACCGTCAAATATTCTATCCGTAGACAAAATTCATTTGATGCATAGAAATATATGAATCTATAAACTTTCTTACGAAGGCACGCGTGGAAGGCTCCCTCGAGTTTACATATCATTTCAGTGTGCCTGTGTTTATACTAATTGTTATTTTGATATCAACACTATTCATACAGTTGCTCATTTGTTATGCGCAGCTACCTGCACTCAATTTTAAGGGAGAGTGAAGCACATTCTTGCAGTCAGCACAATATTTTGTAGGTTGTATCGGATAGCACTATTTTTTTTTCTACATTATAAACATCAATAGAAAACGTCTGTCAGAGTTTAGTATGGCTGGAGAAATACAACAACATTTCGTGCCAAATCGACCTGCCGCTGATCCTCGCCATGTCCGATTTTGCTCTAAAATTAGGATAATGGTTATGGGTTCGAAAAATAGGCACCTAATTGTTTACATATTCCATTACACCATTGCTGTGAAAGTTGTCTCATTTTCGTACCAGGTTATCTCAACATCCGTTAGTTCGACAAAAAATTCAATTCAAGGAAAAATCTTAACCATAACTTGAAATTGACCAACACATTTTCTGCCGATTTTTACGAAGGTTACGACAATTATTTGATTGTAGCTCCTATACTAGCTAGACGTCTCTCCACTTCCATTTCGAGTGGGTGAGAAAATCGGCAAAAAAGGTTTTGGTCAATTTCAAGTTATAGCGAAGATTTTTCCTCGGATCAATGTTTTTGTAAAACTGACGGATACTGGAATATGAATTGGAACGACAATGAGACAACTTCCACAGCGATGGTGAAAATAATCGAGAAAAAATCAGCTGCTCATTTTCCAACCCCATAGACATTATCCTAATTTTTGAGCAAAATCGGACATGGCGAGGATCAGCGGCAGGTCGATTTGGCACGAAATACCCCACTTAATTTTTATCAGAAGTACCCGAATATGATCGTCACTTGAGAGATGTACAATAATGTATCAAACATCACAAGACAGGGTGAGATACAATATCAGAATGTGTCCTGTAGTGAAGCACACTATAGTTGGTAACATTTGGACAACAGTAGTACTTTTGCGAAACGTATAGCGCATGTTTTCCGTAATCAAAAATGAATTGTGCGCTCTACAGGCCACTAGAGCATTATTAGACGTACACACAAGTAATTGAAAAAACCGTAACAATGTAGATATTTCTTGGGGTTTATCAGTGGATTTAAAAAAAAAACCAATCGAAAAAATCATCAAACTACATCTGGCAGACGAATGAACCTTCAGGGAATCCCCCTGATTTGGATGAATGTAAAATTTATTTTCCACGATGTCGTGAAAAATTGAATTCCTCGAATAATTTCAGGGCTATAATAAACTTGAAATGTAGCAAACTTACCTTATCGGCCAAAATCGAAACACGTCCGAGTTCTCGAACGGTTGAACACGGAAGCTGAATCGTCACTGCGATTTTTTCACTGACCTACGGTATAAGTGGATGGCCAATATACCCCTGCAAGGCACGGACTGACAGTAGCTTCACTAGCTTCGCCAGCGCCGCCGGATATCGGACAATGAACTAAAACTGAGTAGTCATCATGTCATGTCATCTGTGTATGCTTCGTTTAATTGTATCCTATAAGATTGATACTTTATACGTATAGCAAGTAGCCTGATTTTTCCAAAAATTGAATAACGTATTTGTACAATGCAACAGGTCAGGATAACATTATTTCTTAGTATATACATCATATTCAAAGCGGAAAATGAATTTCTTCGATTTTTCAAGGATAGGTTAAAAATAAAACAACGATTATTATTGCTTTATTTTTGAAAATGTTAACTTTTGTTCATTGATTTTTCGAATGGACGTGTAATAGCATGCTATAAAAAACTTATAGATGCCGCTGGTATGCTGAACCAATGCCAAATTACTAAAACATGTTTGGCAAGGTCTTCCAACTCTACTCGAGGCAACAGAACGGGGTGCTTAAGGTCTCATTCTTGTTCATGTGATGTTCCTCGGGCCTCCTATTTGAGATTGGCACATAGTAGAAGCCGATATTCAATTGCAACAATTCATATTTTTCAACCAACACAAAAAGTGTCATTTGCCGCATCTTGCCCCACTAGTGGGGTAAATGGGATATGTATTGCGTATGCACATAATTGAGAATCATGGCCGAAAAACCATTCAGAACATTTTACATTTTGATCTACGTACATGGACAATTCATCAGTTTATTATCCACTTTTCTCTTGTCTGAAAACTTAAAATATTCAGAATCTCAAATCAACAAACTGGACATATTTGGACTGAAATTTATAAAAAAAAGGGCAATATGTAAGAATTAAAATAAAAACATGAAAATTTAAAATATTTTGTCGGAAATACGGAACATATGGAAAGCATCATACCTACAATTAAAAAGAAACAATTCCAACAACAGTCACTCATTTTCACAGCTGCAGACGGAGCGTAAACAGTCGACGCGACTTTTCGATAACTGTTCTCACGTATACCTAATGTTTATCATGCAACTTGGGAACGTCCATCATATCTTGGTTAAGTATTTGCAATAATTTTTCATCAATCTAAAAGAATTACGATTTCAAAGAGATAGTACGCTCGCTGAACTCTGGAGAAAAATTCTACGCAATCAGTTATAGGTAGGTGTCGTTTTTCCGGAGATTGCAGAAAATTTCAGTGAATATACATATAATTGTTATATGTAATAGACCTCTATATTATGAAAGTTTTTGATCAAAGAATGTATCAAAAACACTTTAGCCACCTTAAAATCCGAAGAAATAAGCACGTGAGCTTTCGAGTTGGATACAAAATTGTCAACGTTGCTACAAAAGTGGGTATGTGTGTACATGTTCTCTAGCATAGGACGAATACACACACTTGTGACGACGTATTAATTATAACATCATTACAGAACATTTTCGTAATTTCATTCTTATGAATTGAAAATGCTAGTGGTTATGTGCGTGTGATCGATATGGTGTTTGAACATTTGAATTCACGTGCAATTCTACAATCCCTCCATCGCATACATCGCACAGAATATGAGATAGCAATTCCAGCGATCATAAAAATTGCACATCTCAGTCTCATGCCAGGTATGAAAAATATGAGCACAATGACGAAGAAGTAGGATTCTATTTAGGTATTGGAGGATAATAGAAAACAATGAAACATTGCAGAAACACACACAGCAACTGAGTGAAAAAAAACTCATTTTATTGCTCTGATAACTGAAAAATCACTGGAAAAATTAATAATTTTATTTCCATGAAAATTTATTTGTCCCACCTCTCCATAGATATTAAATTAAAAATATTATTTTGAGTTTTCTACAGAATTATTTGTCACAAAATATTTGTTGATGGCATTTCTTCTCTTCATTTTGCGAATAAATAATAAATAAATAAACTATAAGTGTCATATATAAAATAAATAGTCAGTTAGTCAGCCTCACTATCTCATTGTCTTATCTTCGGGAATAATTCAAGCCTATTTTCAGACACTTGACTGCAGCTATTCGTTCATGTTATGTTCATGCGATTTCAGCCAGTATTTTTTTCATTGCGGATCGACATTCGTCTGGTAGTGTATACTGACCAAACAAAGATGTATCAATGCGAGATTCCTCAAGTGACGATCCATTACGCGAATGACAATAGTAGCGGCTTCGTTGACCGACTGCATGTACTTATCTAACAATCTTATAGCAAGATTATAGATAGCAGCTGTACGTCTTGATTCAACCTTACTCCCTCGGTCAAACTGAGAACTAGAGTTGCAGAAAGAAGCCATACGTCATCAGACAGTACACATGAAGAATAAAGTCATCGTACTCACTCGACTCGAATCGTTACAATACTGTGTGTAAACTATTCGGATCGGATTGCTTGATTCAAGAAATGGCGCAGCAAGGCTTAGAGATTTTCTGCTCCTTGTTCGCACCCTTTGAAATCAAGTACCTCACCACGTTTCGGTTGCCATGTTTAGCAGCTAAATGCAGAGGTGTCCAGCCATTCTTCTTTCGAGATTCGATATTTGCACTGTTTTCGATCAGATGCTTGACTATGTCCAATCTGCCGTATTGCACGGCCACATGCAGCAATGTGCCACCGTATCGTTCTTTGAATTCGATATTTGCACCCTTCGCGATCAGATGCTTCACTACATCGAGGTGACCCCATTGGGCAGCCAATCGTACCGGCGTCCAGCCGTTTTTTTCCCGCGCTTTTATATTCGCACCTTTCTTGACTAGGTGCTTCACTGTTGCCAGTCTACCGCGGTCAGCAGCTACGTGGAGCGGCGTGTCACCGTCATCTTCATCGCCTTCGATGTCCGCACCCTCGTCGACTAGATGTTTCACTACGTGAAGATGGCCTTGCTGAACAGCCAAGTAAACGGGTGTCCATCCATTCCTGGTTCGAGACTCGGTATCCGCACCTTCCGCAATCAGATGCTTCACCACGTCCAAGTGGCCCCTCTGGGCAGCTTGATGCAGGGGTTGTCTGACCATCTGTACTTCTGGATTCTATTTTCACTCCCTTTTCTATCAAATCCCGCACGATGTCGAGGTTTCCTGTTATGGCAGCTGAATGCAGTTTGTTATCAGCTTCCATCTTGACTATTCAGAGCTCTGATTAACTGTTGACAGAAATGGGTTCTACGTGCTCTGTAAAACAGAAAGAGTTTGCTTAGGATCGTACTATTCTACTGTTTAGTTTTCTAGTTTGAGCTAGTCCTTAGTTTGTCTATTTCTCTTGTAACGTTTTTTATAATTGTTATCCAACTTTCTGGACAGAATAATGAACTAATCTTGATACTTCCAGAATTAACATATCTTATTATTGCGGAAATATCGCGAACATGGGCAATATTACATGCCATCTGGGATGTTACGATTCGCTTGACATCTTGATTACCGCGATTGAATAACTATACTACCCGACCTGCGTCATCCGAGAAGAACACTCATCAGTTTGTTTTTTTTTCGCGTGAAGGATGGAACTGTGGTTTTGCTCATTATTGTGGATTTGATGACACTTGCGGGAACGTCGTTAGACATACATATGACTTTAGAACGTCGCACATACAGGGAGTCTAGTGCCACGCAGCACCTTACGAGCCTATTCTTTTTGAACTATTTTATACTCTTGGGTTTTAATTTGACTCGCTATAGTTCTTCTATCACAGACTCCAGCAACAGACACCACTTGCTCGAAACTTGTACTATTGCACAGAAGCGCTCGCGTTCATGCTAGATTGGTGCTGATTTCTGTACATCGTTATCGGTATAAGAAATCGATGAGCCGTGTTGAAAAATATCTCGATGATATCCGGTGGATTGCATTCTTTTTTCTGTTTAATGTGAAAGAATTTATTCGAAATATAATGATAACAAAAAAATCAGCAGCTTTGTAGCATAATCGCATTAGTGAAGTTAAAATTTTACTTATTGGTTCTCCGCCACATGGTGTAGAATCACAAAACTTAAATCAATTATAATAACGTGGCCTTCATACCTTAAGTGATACAGACAGACGAATCTTGTAGGCTATGACGAATTGAATACAACTGGTTGAATTGGCGAGATGCACGATTATGAGAGAGACTGGAAGCTCAGCTGAATATATCCTTCGTAGAAGGCACGTCGGCTGAGCAGGATGGTGGGAGTTTTAACCCAATTCCTCGAACGATCTGGGAAGCCCGGAGTTCCACGTGTGAAAGAAATGTTTCCGCATTCTACTATTCCCCTGTTCCCGTCGACGTATATGAATATGGCAATTCTATGACTCTTGCACCTTGTTATGATCATTGATCTTCGAACGCGGTAATAATAATAGTCTGATTCCTCAATATTTGAATGAAATAAATATTGCAAGTGAATAATCGAGTCATTGGTAAGGGATTCATATTTTCAACATACGACGTTCTAATTGATTTATATCTTGGTCCGTTTCAAATTACCAAGCTTGTATTCTTCTTTTTGTAGTCTGTGTATTCTATGTATCCTGACTTCCAATCATTCTATATGAGTAATCGTTACTGGAGCCACTGTGTTGATTTAAGGTGAACGGACCCCTAACGGGACGTTTCATTGGCTTTAGAAAAGCGTTGGCAAAAATTATCGACACAAAATCGGCATCAATATAGAAAATTCGATATGAGTAGGAAATATTATCAAGAAATAAGCCTGGTAGGATAATTTTTATGCGTTTTATACCATAAAATCACTCAAAATCTTTATTCCTCTGTCTCACTCCCAAAGATCCAATACCTGGATCCAATTTATATTTACTATCCCAATTGATGATGTTTTAGTGGACATATATGACGTCATGCTATAGTACAAAAAAAGATTACAGTGAGTGCCGATTTCCGGTGCCTGACAGAGTTGTCTATCTGCATGGAAATACAACAGAAACCTTGGTTAAGGGAAATCAAACGAAGAAGCCTTGTGGTCAATTAATTGACCTTTTATATTGTGGGTAGACGAAAAAAAGCGAAGCAAAATTCAATTAAGGATGTATAAAGATACATCAGAAACCTGAGTTGCGGAGGATAAATCGAAAGAGCGTTGTAGTTAAATAGCGGAGTAGAATTCAACGCATGACAAATCGTTGTGGAATTTCTGGAACTGGAATTCAACATTTACTCTGAGTATTCGATATAATATGATATGATATTCCATTGAGTAAGAAGAACCGTTGCAGCTCATTAAATCATCACGAAATACCAAAGGTGTCAGCGACCAGTTTCGCAACCTTGAAACAACTTCGAATTAGACAACGCGTGTCTACTTTGATCGCATACCACATCCAGCTACTTTGTTTTCCGTGTCATCGCAGAAATTTCGACGATATTACATAAATAAATAAACAGACCTTGTACATGGATCGTCATTTTGGAAAAGCCCAGGACAGCCCTTGCCCTTGAAAAATGTCAATAATACTATTCGGCGGGATTCGAGTAAATAATGACCTCAAACTGTCTTGACCGCACAAAATCTCGTAGCCAGAATAATATACCCATACGAATCGACGAATCGGTTTCACTACATGTCTCGTGTTCCTCATTACGTCATCCTGTGGAAGGTACATTCACCGAGAAGGAGACCGTACATCAGTGACCCAAGAAGACGATCATACGTAATCGATAGCGTCATTCCCAGACCCGACGGGATGCTGTATACCAATTCAATTCTACAATTCAACTAACACATTGCGGTTGGTCACTGCGTGGTGACGCCAATGCCGTAATCATTTTTCATGCGGTTGAATATCAGCAAGTCTGATCTAGTATTGGAGTGATTGAAATGACGTGTGAATTACATTTCATATAGAAATTTCCTTACGCTGGGTCAACAAAATTTTCAATCCGTCCATTTATTGTGGAGAATATGAATTCCTGATCCAACGAGATACTCACGGAGCCTTCATTATCTTAATATCGGTGATTAATGGAGTATTCAATATTACGACATGAAAATCAAAGCTGTGTGAGATCGCTCGAAGGCACGTGAACGCCAGGTGAACTTTGAACAAGATAACGGAAAAAGGTACCTTGCAAATGGTAAGCGTGATAACGCGATTCACCAATCCAACGATCCAATTGGAATTCTTTTTCCCTACACAATTGTGGAAAACTGGGGAAATTACGTCATAGTCAGGGCATAAATGAAGATGCTTTCTACAGTTGGGCAGACAGAAATGCTTGATGATACTTTCTACGCAGTGATTATTATAGGTATATCATTCTTATACTTTGTATGATCGTCGAATAATTCACCTGACTGATGACCTAGATGCCACCACGGATCTAGGTTGAATCTTCTGTCTATCTTCGACACAGGTTAGTTCTTGTCCCGTTGATATCTCGGAATATGAAAATGTTACGGTACCTCTCTGTGCCATTCGAGTCTATATCGATCGAGAATAACGACTTGAAGTAATAGAAATGAATATAAAAATAGTACTACGTAAAATTCATCCTTTATTCCGTAACTTCGTTCGAATTCATTGGTCGGTCACACAGTTCATGGTTACTCCAATTTCGGACCGTCTTTGTGTCGGTAATGGAATTCGGAGACCCCTCTGCCACTGATGGTTCCATTCACCCGGTAACTAACGAATCGTTCGACCATTCTCGCGTCCCAGTTTTTACCGACGTAGTGTATGGATTCATATTCAACGTTGACCTGGACGTTGTACATCTTACCACCTGAAATTTGAAAATATGGACACCAATGTTACACAAGCGATGGCCACTTATTTCTATATACAAACGAACGTGAAATATTACCTGCTTTAAACGAAAATGCATGATCTTTTGGTGGAGTACCATTTTCTCCGTGTTGATACAATTTCAGATCACACCATTCGATAGGATGTAAAGACCCGTCAGGCTCGTATAGGTAACCAGCTTCTAGACTAGAAAAGTAGAGTGAGGGAATATGAGCGCAAGAATTTGTTCAATTCTTATTTGCCTACGTCAAGTCTCCATTTTGAACATCAGGTCCGCCACAATGATGTCGGCATGGCTCTTCACAATGAAGTGATCGATTCTGAGATTACTTACGTGGAACAAGTGCACGGTTGACAAATGACCCCGATCGACGCCATAGTGCCATCTTCTAGAAATAGCATGTGGAAGATGTACCGATGCATTAGAGTCCAATCCCTCTTCATACCTGCCACGAAGAAGAAGACACGAATCCAAAATTTAGAGTGGCAACTTTACTCTCAATCTAACGAGGTGATCTGGTATACAAACACCGATATTAGGTTCTTACCATAGCTATGGTCTCTGAAAGCCTGTCCCTCAAATTCGTGTTCCTCTCCGTCGATGGTGATTTTTGCTTTCATATGACCCATCTGCTCATAGTGGGTCTGATGTGCTCTGTGTAATAAAACTTCGACTAAGTACAGGCACAGGTAGGATAACTCTGAATACAGTCATCCACACAAAAAGTTCTCAGTACTAAATTTCTTTAGAGATTCGTAAGTTCAATCTTCAGACTCATCGGAGCCGTAAATATTAAATTCCTTCCTTTCTACACAAGCCAATGATTTTTATATAACATTATATCATCAATTCATGTACGTCAATGATTGGAACTCAACAAAATACATCGCACTGACGAGCGCCGGTTGGAGAAGTTGATCAACCTACGTCTTGAGGTGTTCAAAATACTCTCTACTCCAGTCCTCTCGTGCGATGGCTCTGCACATTGTGGCCGCTCCCAAATCAGTATCAAAGTCAAAAAATGGGAGATCACTGCGCCAATCCCCTCTAATCGCTACGTCACTGGATTTAGCGGAGTCATTTTTGTACCTAGAATGATATGTATGTCATTTTTTTTACCATTTTTACAGATTCTGGTAGCGAATGTTCTCTGGTTTTTCCTAATTTCCCAGCACTCAGTGGAAAAAATTGATCTGATCTGATTATATCAATGGTTCATTTGTACGTGATCTGATGACATGGAGCATCTCATATCATTTTGGTCTGTGTATAAATATAGAAACATGCAAAATGAAAATATAGATACCACATTGATCCGTTGTATTCGACTCGCCAATGCTTCATTGGTTCAATTGGAGTGAAACAAATACCCTCAGCCCCAAATACATTGGGCTTGGCACCATGGAGCAGAGTACTCGGAATTTTTTTACTACACATCAGTCCCTTTCCTGGAACCTGCGTGAGAAATAAAGTGTATTGTGGACGTTACGAAATCAGGCTCCGATTCATACTTACAACAAGATAAAATAATCCATTAACAATGCCGTCATGTCGCCGTTCAGACCCACCAACCAAATAATATCCTTTTTTGTTAGTCGCCATGAAGAAGACCGCATCGAAGGCCTACCAATGATGAACATTTGTAATTGTATGTTAGAGCTAATAAAACTTACGGGATTCATATTTATTGTGTGACGTTGTCTTGGAATATAGTTCTGGTTAAAAAGGATTAGTCACACATATCAAAGAATTCTACATATTCTTCTAGCTTGTACCTCCGGTTCGGAAGAAAGTTCTTGAGCCACATCCATTGCTTCTGGCGTTGCTCGTGATTTCACACCGTAGCCTGTTTGTCCGAAGCGTGAGCTAATACGACCGTATAACTGCGGAATAACAATTTGCGAATGAGCAAATTGCGACTACACGCTTTTGGCGAAGGTCTACGGGATGAACCGTTAAATAAAGTGAATTCAGTAAATGTTTCATATTATTTGCAACCAGGTTTCAGCTGAAATTGTTCCAATTCGGAATCTCTTTCATTAGAGTTATACATATACGTGCAAGTCAAGTAGTTAGTATATCATATACAAGAGATATCATATCAAACACGATACTGATCGATTATCGTCAAATGCCAGCTGGTGAATCTGTTCATCTGTGAAGCACCTGGCTGCCACACATAACATGTATAAGATTAGGTAATCAAGCTCAATTTTCAAGGAACTCATTTAAGAATCGAACATATTTCCACGTGAATTCAAAAATGTGACAGCTGTTGTGACAATGTTAATGTTGATAAAGTTAACACATTCCGCTTTTCGAATTATTTATTCAAAGATTAATAACTTACTCTCCGAAAATTCAAAAGACACCAAAATACCACGTATTTGACGGGATACCATTTTCCCGGTTGTTTATACACCCCAAAGATGGGTCCAACATCCTCTTTTTCGAAGTATCTGTATATGGCAAACAGAGAACCTGTCAGTACAACCAAGACGAATATCATTGTCGTACTGAAGAACCACACTGGAAAAGACTCACAATGTAAATGATCCGAATTATCTTAAGAAGCACGGTGAATGATTGCTACACATCCACTTACAGACATACTTGAGCATAGTGCGTACGATAACGGATCCATGTGTCAGGCACTATCCAACTTCTTGACACAGCTTATCATGTCTGCTATCTCTAATGCCGAATATATGGCTTCAGAGTCGCATCGGATAACTGTTCAATGTGGCTAAAGATGGACAAATAGTCCACTATTGAAATGACATTTGAATCACATTATAGATAGCTTAATATGACTGATGATTGAAAATATCCATTCTTCCTCTATAATATACATTCCTGATTCGTTGATTCTATTTATACGTCATACAATCAGACATAACGACTTCGTTATAAGAGCCAGTCAACAATGAGTCTGCGTACATAAATCTTTTCGTGGAGATAGATAAAAATACAAGTTATAAAATTTACCTTATAACGTCATGGTACGTTCTGCAGCTCGCTATCCCTCAATGTCTTGGAATACGAACAAAGTGTCTGGATGTGGAAGGGATAATCTAATTTCATTGGATGGATTTATGAATCATCGTCAGATTTATTTTCGATTATTTAAAATATATAGGCATACATAGGCATCGTATCTTAGTCTATTCATCTATTCTGTTTCACTTCACATCATGTGTGATTATCATCTTGCCATAAGTTGAGTAGATAAATTAAATGTATCGGTTAGTTGGTAATATTTCCTTCAAGATTCAATGTTTGCTCCTTTCTCCATTAAATACTCCATCCTCGTACACAAGTCGAGATAAAGTGGCGGAAATGATCGAAAATAAATACAAAAAACGGGTCGCAACGCACACCATACGAATTTCTAATTTCTTTCATGCTTTTCCGCCAGAGTTCGGTCAGCATTTTATTAAAATAAGAACTGAATGCAAAAGCAGCAGAGTTTCAACAGTTTTGGGACATTCAATATTTGCACCTTTCTCAATCAAATACTTCACTACATTTTTATCTCATCGACTTCAAAAATTGTTTACAGCGAAAATATTGCGGTAAAATATTCTGCGAATGTCCGGTACGGACGAGCTGTCGTTCAATCGTTGATAAATTCATTGCCAGTGCCAATACGCAGTTCAGCTGGACTTCCTCGATCCCATATGATCTGTCTCTTATTATCGAAACAATTAATATTCTTTCAGATTTCTACGTTCTCTTCGATAACCTTACTCAAATTTCCTTTCGTTTTCTTCCAGTGACTAAATACTCCTGATTTTCGCAGACTTCTATCATTAGCAAATGTCTGAGCCATTTTTAGAGTAGCAAAGAATATTTGCGTGATGTTGTTTATGTTTCATTTGTACAAGTTGATGCCTTCTGCTTCCTATACGGCTGTCTGCATATCAGCGGCAGAGTTTTTGCCGAATAATTGGTTCATTCGACCATTCGTCTACACATACGTGTATGTCCCTGCAGTTATTGCCAATTATTGTGGCTTCTCACAACGTACATTTAAAGATGATCCCCCGGTCCAAGGTAAAATGGTGTCTGAAATAAGGGGGTTTGTTAATTTTATCGTAATGCTATAATATCTGAAGCCTATTTCTTATGGTTGACTACTATGATAAATAACGTTGATATCATTTTCATTCGATTGAAAAAAAGAACTAGTATGACTTGATCATATTTTTCGAGAACTTCCAACATACACTAACGGAGGTAGTATTACGCAGAGTTACCACTCGACAGTCATCAAGCACCGAAAGCATATCCTCGGTAGTTACAGTTACCGACAGTTACCGACGAATTCCGGCCGATAATGATATAAACTCACGTGTTACCGATAGAGTGCTATAGATGAGGGTTTGCACCGAATAGGTAACGATTCGCGTCTTGATTTTTGTGATAATGCAGGAATCTACACCGTCAACATTTTTTCAAGTACAGTGGGTTCTCGTTATAAGAGACTGATCGAGGGAATAGGATTCCAAGAAATCGGTCGCTGGAGCGTTCCCTCGAGAGCACGGGTCGTATGGCAGTTTATAACGAAGATTCCGAGCTAAAGTTGGAATACAATACGTACGCAGGTAGAGTGGGGGAAGCTTTAAAAACGGAACGAAGGGAAAACACCTATAACGAGGGCTCTTATACCGAGAACCCACTGTAATAACATATACATTTTTCAACAAAAATAACAGCTCTAGAATATTTGACTCGTTTAAAAAGAATATTAGCTACCGGTTACTCAGGTTTGTGATCGACTGCCAGCTCAAATAGTACTAAATGTTTATTTATCGTTTCTCAACGCATTTTTCAACATTTTTCATGATCAGCCAGATTATAATTGACACCTAGCCAGATTATAATTGATACCATTAATACCTAGTGAATTAATATTTAGCTAGGTAATTAAAACCTAGATATCGGTCCGAATTTAAACCCAGAGACAACGTACAACGTCTTTTGGGATGCTACTAACGAATTCCAGGAGACGGCTGCCATGACTGACGAAAAAATAGCCGGAAAGTATAAAAGCAAAATCCAGTCACTTACCACGCTCAAGCTTCGAACGAAAACGCAGGATTTCTTCCCTCGACGAAATTATTTCCCCCCTCACTTTCCAAGATTCAGTAAATATAATTGCAACGATGTTAATCGCGGTATTATACACAAACGTAGTCGGTCAACTTTTCTTTACATCAACGAATCGTTACTTATCGTAGTCTGAGGTGGTCTGACGCTCCGTGGTCTAACGCCTCGTGTCGTGGCCGTGCATTTGGGCGGACGGCCCCCCCCCCCCCCACCCACCGCCCCACCTTCTCGCCCGCTCTGTCCCCTCACTGTGTACTCGGTCACTGTGTTCTCCTTCCATTTCTTTCA